>JANHFQ010010595.1:322188-336836 GCA_032468035.1 Aparallactus werneri | reverse complement strand
GGATTCGAACCACCAAACTGCCGACCTTTCTGATCGACAAGCTCAGCGTCTTACCCACTGAGCCACTGCGTCCCTATAACAAATTTTATTAATAAATAAATAAAATAAATGTTTAAGGAAAGAAAGTATATTCATATTGTAGTCATACAGAGAATGTATAGGGGATATACGTATATGTATGCATGTATTTCTGTGTGTACATAGGTGTGCATATACACACAACATGAATACATGTATATGGGGAAGAGAGAGACGGAAGCAAAACAAACTTTACTGAAAGTCCCAATTTGTAGCACAAATCTAAGTATGCAGTTTTTAAACCACACTCTTTGTTTTCTCAGAAATGATATGAGCTTGAGATTGCATGAAATTGTAAAAACACGGCTAGAACTGTTTGGAGCTGGAGTCTTAAAACGACAGGCAAGGATCAATAACCATGAGCACAGCAATAATATTGAGCTTATACAAGACAGGCTACCATACCAGTATGACAAATGAGAATAAAAATAAATGAATACCACCACCTTACACCACCACCATGGGAAGGAAGAAACTGATTGATCAAGATTTTAGAGAAAACCCTCCAATTTCAGACACTGGATAAATCAAGAGCAAAAAGAAAAGAGAAAGCATCTTATTAAGCTTTGGATTGCAGCTGCAACAAAAAACAGCTTCAGATATAAAACTTAAGGTCCTGACTATGTTGAATTCAGCAGATAGAATTGCTGGATTTGCATTAGACAATTTTCTGTGATTTAGTATTTGGTATCATATGTTATTTAAATTTGTATTTTCAATATACCAGCAAGTAGTTTGACACAAGACTAAGTCAAGTTGTAACCATAAATAAAATGGAACCTCTGAAGATAACTTTAAGTCAGGGTATCTGCAATGCTATAAATATGCTTTTGAAGTCAAAAGGAAGTTCTTTTTCTTGAACAGAATGGATAGCTAAGGATTGAACCATCAAGAAATAGTAATTTAATCCAAACTCAGGCTCTTATTTGCAGTTGTTACTGCATGCAAATTCTTCTTCATCACTGTGGAACCTATGCTACTGATCAGTTAGTTAGTTTTATAGTATTTTACAATGGAAACAAGATAGGATGAAAAATGTGACATTCTACAAACATTACTTGATCACTCACTGCTCTGCATATTCCCAGGAGGATACTGCACAAATGCTTTATTTTCTTCAATCTTCTCTGCAGCAAGAACATTTGTCGTGAGTGCTGGCCTGCTGCCAAACTCAAATCTCAATTTTTATTTTTTGATGACACAGTATACGCAGTGTCCAAAATCAATCATGCAAAAGGTATCTGAAGTGACCAGCAATAACCGTTCTTTCCCAATATAGAACAAGACGAGAGACCAGAGTAACATACCATTTCTTATCCTGTTGGCTTGTTCCAGAATTCCGGGGAAGATTTTCTATTTCAACTAAGACTGGACCAGAAGGAACTGCTGCTACAGAGGGCAACGCACTCCGGTTCTGGAAAAAACAAAAGATAAAAATGTTTCAGTTAGCAGACAACAAAACCTTGACTGAATGGAACATTCAGGATGAGGGAGTTGTCCATCCTTTCTGAAATGTCTGCAAATACACACATTGTTGCAAAGGGTATAATCTGCATCACTTGCACAACAATATCAAAAAGAGCATTCTCTGTGAATAAAATGAATTTAGCAGGGTTTTTCCTGTTAAACCTTCTGTTACAGTTTTTGTTTTGTTTCTTTTTTGATGCCATAGATGTGTGTCCTAATTTGGGAATGTTATCTCGATATTGTTTGCCTGCAGAGTCCAGTAAATGGGCTTTATTAAATTGAAGTTACACCCTCCTTTAAAAAGAACACTCTTTATACAGACTGAAGGAATGAAATGAAATTTCCAAGAATGAATATTGTATCTCTGTATACATACTGGATACATACTCTCTATATTAATACTGGAGGGACACAACCAGTGGTGGGATTCAGCCTATTCCGACAGGTTCCGTAGAACCGGTAGCGATAATTTTGAGAACCAGAAAATACCACCTCTGATTGGCTGACCCCGGCAAATACCATCTCTGATTGGCCGAACACATAGCCAAGCCCACCAAGTCACGCCCACAGAACCGGTAGGGGAAATTTTTGAATCCCTTGTTTTTGGACTGTTTGGAGACAGGAAGTAATATGCAATATATCACATTTGAAAAAGAGGCAGCTGGGAAGTTTTAACATGTTCCACCTGAGCTCTAAGACTCAGTCTGCCCTCTCAGCCCTAGTACAGAAAAAAACCCATTCCAATGCATTTGTAGATAAAAGAGAAGTGGAGGGGTAAAATATAAGTTTCCTGGCACTAGCAGTCAAAAGGCATTGCACACCCATGCTATTCTTCCTATTTTAGTGACTTTTCCCCCCTAGGAAGTAATGAGTAAATGATTGGGAAAATATGGGATAGGGGGGTTACTCACAGAAGGCCAACTTGTTTAGCGATTCTGTGAGTGAGGTAAGATATTTGTACAATTAAAGCCACTCCAGGAGACATCTTAGAAACGAATAAACTTGGGACAGAGATGGAGCAAGAGGTGGTTGGTGATCTATAAGGAGATACCTCTTTTTTGGCCTTGGGGTAGGAGTGTTCATTAATATACTCTATGACATGGCTCAAAAGATTTGCATTACATCCCAAGTAGGTTTTTTTTACTACCTTATATTTAGTCTTCTATAATACTTTATTAGTGTAATAACAATTTTACTAGCTCTACATAAAAATGAATCATGCTTCCTTCAAGTAATCTCCATTTGCTTGTAAATAGTCCTTGGGGAGATGGCTTTCTGCCAGATTCCAAAACCATTGCCCTGGTTCACTTTATGTATGAATCTGGGAAGATGCCAAAAAGTTCAGGATTAATACTATAGGGGTTTGGAGAGGCAGACATCTTTTGCATTGCCCTGCTTTGTGATGCCTTTAATGGAAAAAGCTGGAGAGAGAACTGAAAGTCTTCTGGCCACAGTGCATGTCATTTGCTGTTGCACCATGGTTCTGCTTCAAGTTTGATGGTTGAAGCAGTGGTGGGCTGCTGTGCGGTCGCGCAGATTCAGGCAAACCCTTAGCTGTGATCACTGGCTGGGCTCTCCCACCCGCCCTTGTGCTATGCTTTCCATATATAACTAACTTTCTGTCTCATCCCCCATCTGCCCAGCTGAGTTCCGCCCCCGCCCCTGCTGTACTCACCGGAGCTGCCTGAGTTGATTAGCTGCACGTTTGAAGCTCCGTTTCAGTCCCAAAGGGGCGCGTGCAAGCAAAGCGAACCTGTTGTGAACATAACTGCAGCCCTCCTCTGGGAAGCATTATTGCAAAGGCTTTCCCATGCAAATCCCACTGAAATGAATGCGACTTGTATATGTATAGCTCTCATGGTGGCTCAGCAGTTAAGACACTGGGCTTGTCGACTGGAAAGCTGACAGCTCAAATTTGAGGCCTGAGCGTCATGCAGCAGAGTAAGCTCCCATCCTCGCCCTGGCTCCTGTCAACCTAGCAGTTTGAAAGTATGCAGATATGAGTAGATAAATAGGCACCACTATGGTGGGAAGGTAACAGCATATTATGACATCATGCTGGCCATATGACCATGGAAATGTCTTTGGACAGAGCTGGCCCAATGGCCTTGAAATGCAGATGAGCACTCCCCTCGTCCCATAATCTGCAGAATAAAATTTGCAGGGACTCCTTTACCTTACAGCTCTCATACATTTTAATAGAGATTGCAAAGGCATAGTCTCAGATATATTGCTGACAATGTGTCAACATCTTCCTCTGCATTTAATAGCTTATATTTAGGAGAAAGGTACATAATATGGTGTAGGGGTTAAGATTCTGGACCAGGAGAGGGAACAGGTTCTACAGTAATCTCCCCATAGACATTGAAGTCAACTTGGTTTCTTTGGGCCAGCTCCCCCCCCCCAGCTCTAGAGTGCAACGTTGAAAAAAGTCTCTGTACTTTCCAATCCATGTTGCACGGATATGGATAAATTATGATCCATAACTTTTAGTGAAGAGACCTTAAACTTGCCCTGAATTGATTTGGGCTAAGGTTTTAGCATCACCATATAATTCCTCCACAGGTATAGAGGAAGCTGCCCTCCTTAGCCCTGTTACCAATTATTGGTTCAGATCAGTGGTGGGATTCAATTTCCCCCCTACCAGTTCTGTGGGTGTGGCTTGGTAGGCGTAGCTATGCATTCGGCCAATCAGAGGTGGTATTTGCCAGGGTCAGCGTATCAGAGGTGGTATTTTCCGGTTCTCAAAATTATCGCTACCGATTCTACGGAACCTGTCGGAACTGGCTGCATACCACCTCTGCTCAAGATATATTGTTGCCTAACGTATTACATTAAATAGTTCTAGGAGATCTGAAGACACCTAAGTGCATATATAGCCACAAATATAATGGTGTTGATATTGGAGTCTAGAGGATCTTTATGCCTCTCTGAAGATGGAAAGGAAGAGCCTTCTTTATAACTGCAGTAATATGCTTTCTTCCCATAATTGAGGTAGGAGGAAAGTACGTCAGTATGAAAAGCATTGCCTGCAGCCTACCTCCTCAATAATTGAGCCAGTTACTGTGGCTGCCCATGTGCACAGTTAATGCAGCATAGTTTAGGGATGGATTGGTTCAACTTTTAAAAACTTTCAGCTTCTAAAGAAATAAGATTTCCAACCTCCAGAAGACGAGAAATGTCTCAAGACCTTGGGTATGATGGGAAAAAGGGCATTGCCACATGGGTCCTGTGGAGCCTTTAGTTTTGTAGCCTAGTAGGAATATTGAGCCTCTGGAAAATTTACAATCAATCCCCCACAAAATCAATACTCTTCTGTCCAAACAACCACTGTTGTGTAGTTGGTTCCAACAGGCAAGGACCAAACCAACATGACTACAACAAAGTTTATTACATCAACAGAACTGACCACTGCAGGCAAAGCCAATAATTTATGCTCTAGGTCCACAGGGCCATTAACCAATCATCCTGCTTCAAACCCCGCCCCCAAATCGAAATGTTAGAAGTTTCCCTCTAAAACAGTTGAAGCCAACAACTAGATGAATCTCCTAAAGGTTAGTTTCTCTAAGCACAGTTAAAATCTAGTTTCTCTTTAATTCAGTTAAAGGTTAGCTTCACTTTAACATGCTTAACACAACCATCTATAAACATCCAATAGATTAGAATCACAATAAAAAAGGGAAGAATCAGGCTATGCCAGTGAAGTACACTATCTGCCTGCCACATAGAAAAGGGCCATGGAAATGCAGAGCCCACTAGTCAGAAGGGAGGAGGTCAGTCCAGCAGCACTTGGAGCCCAGCAGATTCCCGATTTCCAAAAATGGTTCTTCCAAGTGATCTAGATTGCCCATACAGGAGACTTGCTAGCATATGACTGACCACATCAAAGGGAGTTAAATGAATATAGAATTAATTGCCAGTCAGTTGCTAATCCTCATTGCTATATACAAGCTCTAGGCTCAAAAGGAATTTCCTCTGAGGTCCACTGGCTGGACTACCGAAAACAAGATTTGCAGTTCTTTTATGTGTTCCTTTTGAAATGTTGATTGGCTTCTGACTGGCTACTTCAGAATACAGGATGTTAAAGAGGATAAGCCATTGATCTGATCGAGTAAGATGGTTCATACTCTGATGTCTGAATAAATTTATCAGACTGCTGCTGTTTCACTTTATTTTGATATATCGTGCATAACCACACTCACACCATACACATATATACTGACACCACTTGTAGATTTCCAAACACATTATCCTCACATGAAGAACTGATTCCTTATGCCACAAGTTTCTCCCAGGTGTAAATGCAGCTCTATGATGTAATTGCACCATAGATCTGTAAAAATTCAGATGCCCACTGGATGGTGATAAAGGGAATACTATCCCCTCTAAGTACAGCTGCCAGAGATATTTGCATCCCAGATTGATAGCCTTATTAAACATTACAGACTGATATTTTTCTGACAATGCATGTATACATTAACATTTTGTAATTTTCCTAAATTGGATCAATGCATCATCACACTTATTTTAGAATCCAGAACTCATACAACCAACCACTTACAAAATATCAAAAACTGCAATTCACATTACATTGGGTACTTTGTTATAGTTATTGCCTTTTTATTTCTCCCCAAATCTATATATTCCGGTGCTTCATTTTTAAAAAAAGTAAAGTTCTCCAGTTATTATCCTTGCTGGTCTCGGTGATGTAAGCAAATGGGCTCCGTCCCTTCTCTTAGGCAAGTCAGCTAATTTAAGGAGGGTGCCTCCTGGATTTCCCAGATCCATCTTGCCTCGTCAACGAGACAGTCAGAGTCTTTTGACTCTCAGCCAAAAATCCTCCAAACTAGTCAAAAGGAACTATTTTTTCCCTCTTTCCTTCCTTCTTCAGAGTACCTCATACAATGTAGGAACACTCGCCCATCCACCAGGTAGGTGAATGGGTGCAAGGAACAACCAGGCTCAAACCCCGCGAGGGTTGGGTTCAGCCTGCATACCTGTAATGCGTTTGCCTGCGAGGGAGACTGGCGATGGGCTGGGAAGCAGGGATTCCACTTCCATTGAGCGCTGGCAATACGCCATTTAAATTTCACGCGCATGGGTACCAGCGTCATCTTAGCGGTTCATCCCGTGGTGCTGTGCTCACAGATGGAGCGTCGGGGGACAACAGCCTTCAAGGGCTTTATGCCTCTCAGGTAAAAAAGAGATGGAAGACCAATCACTGATGCCTATTCAACAGACACAGGAGGCTCAGGTCGCCCCCTGGGGGGATCTGAACAATACCTTGCAGTCAATACTGATGTTTTATCAGCGTTTCAGGCTGACAAGCAGGTACCCATTAAGCAGCAGAGGAAGAGAGCTTGCTCTGCTACCTTATCATCAGGTCCTGAGTCTTCTCCATCACCTAAATGTCCTAGATACCACCCATCCTTCCTGGGCTCACCTGGTCCTTTGGGGGAGATGAGGATGAAGATGAGGAAGGAGAGGAGCCCTCCGGGGTACCCACTCAGGGCCCTTCCTCATCAGAGTCAGGGGAATAGTCCTCCTCAGAAGAGGATCTCCCCTCCACTTAGGGGCAAGCAAGCAGGCTTTTCGCCCCAGAGAATTTTCACAGGACCATGCGGGCAACAGTCTCCACCCTGGGCCTAACCAACCCAGAGGAAACTGTGGGCCCATCATCCGCCAACTCTATCTACGATGCAGACTCAGTTTTCTCAAAGACCTCAAAGGGTATCCCCCTTCCAGCAGCATTCCAAAAGATAATTTTTAAGGAATGGGCAGCACCGGGTCTGATAAACTCACAACCCCAGGCCTTTAAGTTTTACAATTTGGCTGGGGACATAGCCAACAAACTGCACCCCCCCCCCAGTTGACACTCCAGTGGCAGCTTTAGGTTCAGATTCCATAATACCCTTGGATTCAGAGGGATTCCCCAAGAACCCTCTGGACAAACAGGTGGAAACTGCAGCCAGAAAAACATTTGAGTCATCAGTGGCTTCTCTGCGGGCCACCAGTGCAGCCTCTATGGCTTGCAGGGCCATGATCTTGTGGTGCCAGCACCTAATTGACCAAGGTTAGTTGACAGGTCATGCCCAGAAGGAACTGTGCAGATTAGCCACTATGGCCGCCTTCGCTGCCGATGCCACAGGGGACGCCCTCCACATGACTGCCAGAGCCATGGCCACCACGGTTCAGGTGCGGAGAAACACTTGGCTGAGGAATTGGGAGGTGGACAATTCATCCCAAGGGAAGCTGGCAGCTATACCTTTCAAAGGTTCCAAGCTCTTTGGAGAGGACCTGGAGCCCTTTCTCACAGAGACCAAGGGGAAAGGGAAAACACTGCCCAGATGCTTCAAACTGAGAAGTTTCTCTTCCCAGAAGCATAAACAATCTTCCTTTCGTTCCTTTCGTCCCCAACCCTATAATCAAAGTTCTTCCAGCAGCAAAAGGGGTCAATGCAAGAGCTGGCAGCTGTAGAGACAACAGCCAAGGTCGAACCAAAAACATCGTTGGTCCTTCACTTCCAAGGCCTCCAACAACAACAATGACAGACAGTCGAAATGACACCCGGACAAGACTGGTGGGAGGTTGTCTGGCCTGGTTTACAGATGTCTGGGACTCCATCACCTCAGATCAATGGGTAAGAGCCACCATTCACCACAGCTATGCCCTGGAACTGACAAGCCTTCCCAGAGACAGGTTCATCCAAAGAAGAAGGGTGAGTTGCACTGTCAAACTCTTGCAAACACTATCTGCCATCTCACACCTGACACATATCGCAGCCATCGAAGAGGTCCCCTTCCCTCAATGGGAGACAGAGGTGTATTCACACTTCTTCACAGTACCAAAGAAATCAGGAGCCACAAGAGCAATCCTGGACCTAAAGTAGCTGAACCTCACATCCACCCTTCAAGATGGAAACCCTTCATTCCATCATGAATTCTAGGAGACGTCATGACCTCCCTGGACTTGCAGGAAGCATACCTGCACATTCCCATCCTGAAGTCCCACCGCAAGTGGCTCAGATTCTCTTACAATGGGCAACACTACCAATTCCGGGCCCTATCATTTGGCTTAGCCTCAGCCCTGAGGGTATTCTCAAAGGTGCTAATAACAGCCATTGCCCATCTAAGATTGCAGGGAAATATCGGTTTTCCCTTATCTGGATGATATCCTAGTAAAAGCCCCATCAGATCAATTGGCGCACCGACACACAAGCCAAACCATCTTGACTCTAACATCTTTAGTCTTCCTGGTCAACTGGGACAAAATCTCATTATCTCCCTCTCAGTCCATCCTTCACCTGGCAGCGATTATAGATTCATCCAAGTTTCAAATTTTTCTATCCCCAGAGCACAGATCAAAGATCCTCCGCCTCATTTCATCGATCTTACAAACAGGAACACCAGAGGTTCAACAGCTGAACTGCTGGGAATGTTCTCCTCATGCAACAACATGATGCCTTGGGTTCAGGTCAAAGACCCTACAGCATCTGCTGCTACCATACCAGGTCAGCATTGCATCTCACAAGCACTTCAAAGTGCCCCTAGATATGGAGACTTGTCAAGACCTGGAGTGGTGGGCTCTCCCACAGACACTCCAAATGGGCTCCCCCATAGTGGTGCAGGACCACTTAATCCTGCACACAGATGCCAGCCTCCTGGGCTGGGGAGCGTATTTGAACGGTCATGCAATACAGGGACTATGGAACTGCACGGAAACCAAATGCAGCATAAACTTTCTAGAACTGCGCGCGGTCTTGCTGGCCATGAAGCAGCTGGAGCCACACCTAGGAGGCATGGACCTACTCGTATATACCGACAACGTATGCGCAAAAGCATATCTGAACAGACAGGGAGGGACGAGGTCAAAATCCTTACAGAAGCTCACCAGGTCTCTGTTCCTATGGGCGGAGACCAGGTTGAAGTCAATCAGGGCAGAATACATCCTGGGTGAGGACAACATAAAGGCAGATTGGCTAAGCAGGAAAACAATAGACAACACGGAGTGGCAACTCAATCCACAAGTTTTCCAGATCCTCCTCCAACGGTTCGGGCCAAGGTGTTATATTGGTCAAATCTATTTTCCCAATCCCTGTATCTTACATATGATCATATGTATTCTTTCAATATTTAAAAAAAGAAAAATTGAAATATTTAAAAATGTCTATTCTAATTATCTACATTCTAATATTCTACTAATCATTATTTAAAATCCCCATGAATAATTCTAACCTTCAAATTATTTTTGACTTGGAATATAATAAAGCCTTCTAAGTCTTCGTTGAGTAAGTTTTTTATCCATTATCTCTTTTCCTTTTCCTCACATCAAGTGCCCATAATTCATTTCCACCATCTTGCCTCTCGCTGTCTCCAGCCTGTCCTCATTTCCAGTCTTCCAGTCTCACCTCCATCTTGTCAGCAATAATCCAGTTTTGATCTTTTCACTCTGGAACACCTTTCAGCAGCTCTCCTTCCGATTTCGTGCTTTTAAGGTAATTTCTTTTGTTATGCCTCGAAGAAACTGTGAATGCTTCACTTCGCCATTTGATTGCTGCACCATTCCATATCTTTTCCTCTCCTCCACTTTCAATTCTGAGATTCCGCCATTTCTTTCTTCTTTCTTTCTCCACCTTCATTTACAGTAACTGGTAAATTTAAATCGTTTCATCCCAGATCCTCCTCCTCCATCAGCCTCAGACACATAGAGGATATCCCAGACAGATGGTCAAGCATTTTATCCATTCTGTCCATTTTTGGCACGTAGATTTTTTGTGCCCCTCTCACCGGCACGCACTTTTCCTTCCTTTTCCCCAACCAGCTGTTCATCGCTTCAATCAGGTTTTGGGGTCACTTCTAAATTAGTCTCTTTCCTGGGTAGATCTTATAGGAGTTCTTACCCTTCAACAAAACTCGGCTTGCTTTCCACTTTTTGCATCCTCTCCAGCATGAATCTTATGCCCAGAGTGGCATCGGCTTTGGGGCTTAGGCTCCTGGGGGAGCCCTCAGGTGGGGAAGCTGGCCACGGGTCCTCAGAGGTAGCCAACCCAACGTTCAGCTTTGGTGAAGACCAAACCGGAAGTCTCCCCTTTAGGATTTTCATCCAAGTAATCTTTCCCAAGTTCTCTCTGAGTTTGCTAAAATCAGCTCTTTTAAAATCTAAGACTCTGGTATCATTATGTTCTATTGCTTGTGTTTGCATTATGTTGAATTCTAGTCTGACATATGGTCACTCTCACTCAAGGTTCCTGCAGATTCAACATCCTCTATCAGTTCTTCTCTGTTTGTAAGAATTAAGTCCAGTAAGGCTGTCCCTCTAGCTTCCTCCTCTACCTTTTGGACAACAAAGTTGTCAGCTAGGCTGTTTAGGAACCTATTCGATTTCTCACTTGGTGCAGAATTAGTCTTCCAATTAGTCTTCCAAAGTCAGGGTAATTGAAGTCCCCCATTACTATTGTAGTGTGTTTCCTACATATATTTGTTAGTTGATTAACAAAAAGGACACCTATTTTTTCTGCTTGGTTGGGTGGCTTATAGTATATAGATATGGCCATGTCATTCTTTTCTTCTTTTCTATTGACCAATACGCATCCTAGGAGCTTCTCGTCTTTTGTTTCATGCATTTCTATAGCAATATAGAGGTCCTTTACATACAGTGCAATTTCACGTCCTCTTTTATGGGGTCTGGTTTTTGAAGTTTGTATCCTTCTATCAGTATGTTCCAGTCATGGATTTCATCCCACCAAGTTTCTGTTACTCCAACTATCTCAATCCTCAAGATGGCACCGCTGACAGCTGCTTTGGTGAGATGCTCTCTGATACTTTTTCTTTTTTCTATTATTCTCTGCGGATTTTATATTCAAGAGATGAATTGTTAAACATCAAGAAAAAACTTTCTGTGACTTCACCACTCCTTATCTTTACAAATGAAAAGGGATTTCTAACAAAGAAAGCGACTTCCCCTGAACAATGGAGCAGTAACATGAGATGTCAATGAGGATAGAGGAGAAAACGAAAGAACAAGAGAAGGGGTAAGCGAGTAGGAATTTTAAACAGAATAAGGAAAAATTGTTTGAAAATCCCCCTCCCTTCTATCTTTTTGACAAATGTACACTCAGTCGCTAATATAATGGATGAGATCCTACTTTTAAACAAATACAATTCTGATTTCTACAATTCAGCAACTCTTTGTTTGTCTGAGACTTGTCTGACTGGATCAATTGCTGGTAGCAGTCTCCATATCCCAGGATTTCAAATACAGAGAATTGCAGATACATCTGGTAAACAAAAAGGAGGAGGCTTATGTTTTTATATTAACAGCCGCTGGTCCAGAGATATAACTATACTAAAAAAAACCTGCAATATGGACTTAGAGACATTAATTATAAACTGCAAACCATTCTATTCCCCAAGAGTGATTTCCTCATTTCTACTAATTGCTGTGTATGTTTCTCCACAAGCTTGTGTAAACAATGCATTACTATTCTAGCTGACCAGATTATGTGAGTTGAAGATAAATACCCAGATTCTTTTCAAATCATTTTAGGCAATTTCAACCAAACAAACTTAAGGAAAGAGCTATCAAAATATTTTCAGCACATAAACTGTCCCACTAGAGAAAAAAATACTTTAGATCATTGCTACACAACATTAAAAGATCCTTATCACTCTTTACTACGAACAGCTGTGGGACACTCCAATTATTGTATGGCTTATCTTGTACCTGCTTACAAACAAAGGCTTAAAACCATGAAACCAACAATTAAAACAGTGAAGACATGGTCTGAGGAGGCTAAGATAAAACTACAAGCTTGCTTTGACTGTACTGATTGGAATGTATTCGAAAATACCTCTGCAGACTTGGATGAACTCACAGATAATGTGACATCATACGTTAGTTTTTGTGAAGACTATGTGTACTGTCCAGAAACCTATATACAGTAACAATAAACCTTGGTTCACAGCTAAACTTAAGCAGCTACGTCATACCAAAGAGGAAGCAAAGAGAAAAGGCAATAGAATGCTGTACAATCAGACCAGAAACATATTAACTAGAGATCAGAGCAGCGAAAAGAAACTATGCTGAGAAGCTAAGGAATCAAATGAACCAGCAAACATGTGGAAAACTCTTTAAAATATCACCGGTTATAGCAAACCTCCTTTCCATGCTGAAGGAAAACAACAAATGGAAAATGACCTGAATGTGTTCTACTGTAGGTTTGAGAGAAAACTACTGCCACCCATCTCCACAACCTCCATCTCAGACTCACGAACAACAATCAAGCCTGTTAAATCCTACCCTATACCATTAGGCCCACCACCTCTGGTGATTACAGAGAATGAGGTGCAAGGTCTATTTCACAGACAAAAGCCAGGAAAAGCACCAAGCCCAGACAAGATAACTCCTTCTTGATTAAAAGCTTGTGCTGAACAACTGGCCCCCATCTTCACCCACATCTTTAAAAACCACTGGAGATGTCCTATGTTCCTTCTTGTTTTAAATGCTCTACTATCATCCCAATACCGAAAAAACTTTCCATCAAAAAACTGAATGATTTCAGATAGGTTGCTCTAACATCTGTAGTTATGAAGACCTTTGAAAGACTTGTGCTGGCCCACCTGAAAATCATCACGGATCTGCTATTAGACCCATTGCAATTTGCCTACAGAGTGAATAGATCAACAGATGATGTTGTCAATATGACTACATTACATACTACAACATCTTGATTCTCCAAAGTACCTTGATGCAAAGGTACTCTTTGTTGACTTCAGCTCTGCATTCAATAATACCATCATTCCAGATACTCTTCTAACTAAACTAAATAAGCTGGCTGTACCTGACCACACTTGTAAATGGATTATAAGCTTCCTAATGGACAGAAAGCAGCAGGTGAAGCTAGGCAAAATCACCAGATATCTGTACAATTAGCATAGGAGCCCTCCCCCCAGAACTGTGTGCTTTCTCCACTCCTCTTCTCTCTATACACCAATGATTGCATCTCGAATGATCCCACTGGTAAAGTACTAAAGTTTGCAGATGATACAATAGTGATTGGTCTCATTTGAGACAATGATGAATCTGCATACAGACGAGAGATTGAACAACTAGCCTTGTGGCGTAACCAGAACAATCTTGAACTAAATACACTTAAAACCATAGAGATGGTAGTAGATTTTAGAAGGAATCCTCCTATACAACCACCTCTTACAATACTAGACAACACAGTATCAACTGTAGAGACTTTCACGTTTCTAGGTTCTATCATATCTCAAGACTTAAAATGGACATCTAACATCAAAAACATCATCAAAAAAACAACAACAAAGAATATTTTTTTGCATCAACACAGAAAGTTCAAACTTCCCAAAGAGCTGCTGATTCAGTTCTACAGAAGAATTATTGAGTCTGTCATCTGCACCTCTGTAACTGTCTGGTTTGACTCTGCAACCAAACAAGACAGACACAGACTTCAATGGATAATTGAAGTGCAACTAAAGGGGCTCTTTGTAATTTCTTAAGGGGTTTTGAAATTCGTGTTTTAAGGGGATTTAGGGAGGGCGGCCTTGAGGGGCACGGAACAGGAGGGATTGAGTCGGGGAACAAAGGAGGTCCGGGAAGGAATGAGGGTTCTATTATACCGGTAGTGATTGGGAGGGGCAGATATGGTGGGAGCAGAGGGTCAGGCCGTACTCGGGGGACGTGTGCTCGCTGTTTACAAGCGGTCATACGTTCTGTCCCTGTTGGCTCTTCTCGCAGTTCCAGTGGCTTGGGAATACAGGGCCCTGGGCTCAGATTGGTGCTTTTAAATGCCAGGTCTGTAATAAATAAAGCCCCCTTAATACAAGATCTCATTTTTGAAGAGGAGGCTGACCTGGCTTGCATTATGGAAACCTGGTTGGGCCAGGAAGGAGGTGTTCCGCTCACTGAATTATGCCCACCAGGTTTCCAGGTGCTACACCAACCCAGAGCTCAGGGTAGGGGTGGGGGAGTGGCGGTTGTTATAAGAGATGCTCTTAAGCCTCGGGAGGTCACTGTCCCTCAGATAGGCGGGTGTGAATCCCTCTGTGTGAGATTGGGTACTGGGGGTCAGATGGGCTTGC
>JANHFQ010010595.1:0-10269 GCA_032468035.1 Aparallactus werneri | reverse complement strand
GATTGGGATCGGGTGAGATGATTTTCCAACCTTATTTTTAAAATCCCGACTGTCATCAACTCAAGAGAGATTTTCTAGAGAATGGATTAGCGGTGAATGAACATTTTATAAGGCGGAGACAATATTGGAGTTTTCAAGGCATCAGGAGAAATGATAAACTCCCGGACTTCAAAACTACAAGGTGTGTTTAATTAAAAGACTGAGCTACTTGGAAAGGAATAATTAGAATAAGACTGTGTCATAAAGTTAGAAAAGTGTGAGCAAATCTAGGAGGATCCATGGTGAGGGAGGCCACATGTCGAGCCCTCATATGCCAGATATCCGTCGTGACACCTGTGTTCCCTGATGGAGTGGGAGGATTCAACGGATGCAACAACTGACTGTCACGGAGGGCTGATTTGCCTCAACGCCAGCTGATTCAATGAACTCTGAAGTGGACTAATTGCTTAAATGACTGCCGTGGGAGAGGATGATTGGTTTACTCATGGGGCAGTGGCTGATTGTAAGGGGATTGTAAAGAGATTTAAGGCACCAAAAGGGGGGTGGAACGGCGTTGTTGTCTTTGTTGTGAATGCAATTGTTTCCTGCTTCTGACTCTGTTGAGAATAAATGCTGCAAGACACCACGCTTGATTTTGTTTATTGCCGGTGGATGTGGGGGTGGTGACAGATATATTTTGCGAGCTGTGGGTGGCTCAGAAATATCAGGCTAGAACACATTGCTTTAGCCTCCCATTGCCCAATTTGCCTTATTGATAAATTTGCTAACGCCTATAACAACAACCCACAAAATCCTCTGTCTCCATCACTTTCTTTATAAGAAAATTGTCAGTTTAAATTGCTGCCTCCTGCAAAAGCTGGAGTGAAGAAGTAAAATTCACGAGTCAAGAGGGACAAGGGCAGGGGTGGGTTTCAAATTTTTTACCAGCCAGTTCTGTGGGCATAGCTTAATGGGCATGATTTAGTGGGTGTGATTAGGTGGTCGGGTTTTTTTAAAAATTAAAAGAAATTTAATTTTTTTAAAAAAATAAAAATCTTTGGGCCCTCTCACTCACCTGCATGCCATAGCTACCTTTATTTGCTCTGTTTGCAGTACAGCTGATGGGCAGGGCAGCGTGCCACATCTGTTTTTCCACTTAGAGACTTCTGCAGGAAGTTTGTTTTTTTTAAAAACAAACTTCCTGCAGAAGCCCCAGTCTAGGTAGAAAAGCAGCTCAGTAGCTATAGACTGCAGGTGGGTGGGAGGGCCCAGCAGCCTCCTCCCAATTTTTTTTAAAAACCATCCAGCGCAATTTACTGGTTCTCCGAACTGCGCAAAATCTTACCAGATGGATTGGCCAAACTGGGCCGAACTGGCTGAACCCTACCCCTGGACAAGGGGAGGAGTGCTTTGACTG
The DNA here is from genome assembly GCA_032468035.1 of Aparallactus werneri. Lineage (NCBI taxonomy): Eukaryota > Metazoa > Chordata > Lepidosauria > Squamata > Lamprophiidae > Aparallactus > Aparallactus werneri. The sequence continues at coordinate 8,873 of JANHFQ010010595.1, read as the reverse complement.
TGAATATTAATAATATAAATTCATTAACAGCGAACTCTCTAATATAGAGCCCAGACATAGTTCCAGAATTGATCCTGAAGAAACCCTGTCCAAGATTAAGCCCCCAGTTTTATTTATTCTTGTGGTGGGCTGGTGATTTGAAGCTTTAATCTTTAACATTTCAGATAAAAGATAAATCTGCAGGATTTTTTTTTTAATCCAGCATATCACAAAATGAGCAATGAATAAAACTTTAACTGGCACAGGGAGAGAGAGCTTATTTATGGGTTTCAGCTGAAATTTGTTCTGTGAGGGCCCAGAGGGGGGACTTGGTACTGCATACAGATGAGTTTCTGGCCTGATGGAGATGAGGTTATAAATCGTAGCTGCCAAACCCTTTCTTTTCCTCTTTTCCTTTCCCATTTCGACGTTATTTTGTTTTATATATTCCTTTTGTGTTAGTTTTACCTTTTATTTTATTTACCCTGATCTTATCGATTCTCAGAAGAAATTAAGATTCCTGAAGTCTTTGGATGACCTCATCATTTGCCATTGTTTGAGAAGGGCAATTTAACAATACAGGACCGTCCAAGGGATTTCTGTACAGGGTTGCTCCTGCCAGATTCTACCAAGCTTGAGATAATTCAAAAGCATCTGGACTATGTCTGGAGACAACATTGTTAGAAATACAGTATAGCAATCCTTTCTTGTTTTGTAGCCACTGATGGATGTGCAAATTGTGTATGTCAAGCTGCATACAAGATCGAGGCAACAAGAACCATATACATTTCAATCAGGGTATTTTTATGCTAGTTGGGAGTAAAAACAGAGTCTCAAAAACTGTAAGAGGAATTTTCAACCCCCTTTTAGTTCATTTAGTGACTGTTCAACGTTACAATGGCACTGAAAAAACTGACTTATGACCATTGCAACATCCCCATGGTCATATGAGTTACATTCGGATGCTTGACAACTGACTCATATTTATGAGGGTTGCAGTGTCCCAGGGTCACCCTTCTAACAAACAAAGTCGATCAGGAAACCAGATCTGCTTAACAACCATGATACTAATTCAACAACTGCAGTGATTCACTTAACAAATGTGGCAAAAAAGTCATATGGGGCAAAATTCACTTAACAGATTTCTCACTTAGCAACATAAATTTTGGGCTCAATTGTGGTTGAGGGCTACCTGTAATGAGTAAATTAAGGCAAACTTTCATTGTATTATTTGAACTCCTTACCTGGGCTGTTTTATGAGATCAGTGATTCATCATCTATCTCTTGATAGTTTATGTCTACTCTGTATACTGTTGAATGAAGGCGCGTGCACATACTTGAGAGTGACCCTTGTGGTTGCCTCTTCCAGTCAGTAGCCCTACTGTATGGGATAATTTTTTCTTTGTACTGGAGATTTACAATATTGAGTCAGTTATAAATGTATAAACTGAGCAGCAAATTAGAGGAAGAACACTCAGGCAGGGTCAATTCAAAAGTAACATCATTCTGAAATCTATGGGTGGGTTTTTCCTAAATTTGTTTCTATACTGATTCCAACAAAGTTATCCCTTTTCCAATTGTTGGTGGGCAATCAAATGAAGGAATGCCAACCCTGAGAATAGCAATTTAGATTGTAGAGTGGAATGTATCAGATCCCAGGGAATGCTTTGCTGAAAACTTTATCCTGCACAAACATATAATTAGGTTTGTACATGCAAGGAGTTAAAATCTTCCCGTGAGTCTGCAGATGCACAGAAATATATACACAGATGAACAGCCATTGCTCAGTACCTTGCTAAAGTCACTGTCACTGCAACTGGTTTCTCCTGTTGGTTTGGATGATGAAAACAGACTGCAGTCTTTGATGGAAAGAAGTAGAAAGAGGGTGAGGGTTCATTCTCCGAGCTCGTTGGTGGCTTTCCAAAATTTCATTACCAGGCTAGGTAACATCTTTAGCAGAGTTTAGGTGATGTCAATTCAGTGTTCTTCTGTTTATAAGGGCTTCAGGTGTGGGTGTGTCAAGAGAGGGTGTTGTGATGGGTCAGCTGTGAGTCATCAGTGAGTCTTGTGATGGGTCTTGTGATAAGGCGATTACATCAGGTCAGGGTCATTGGGGGATGAACTGCTGGTGTATGTTTGGGGTTGTGTGGGTTGTTTGAGGGTTGGTGCTGTATCTGGTTGGCTGTGCAGTTGATTTGGATTCTAAGGGGTTCACAGGTTGTAGGTCAATGTGTCTGTTGATGGAATTGCTTGTGGAATGCCAGGCTTCAATGAACTCATCAGCGTGGTGGGTGGTAGCATGGCCGATGAGTTTTGTGTTGCCCCAATCAAACTGGTGATGTTTGGTGTGAGAGTGGGTGGTGATAAAGGATTTGAGATTATGGTGTTTGACTGGCAACTGGTGTGGAAAAGAATAGAAAGGGCTCAGACAGGTGACAACTCATCTCTCATGGAAACAGATTCAAATGCTTAACAAAAACATGTTTCTGGAAGATCTGCTCTAACTAACAAAGGATGACAGAATGAATGAAAAAATTCCTAAGCTGCCACCAAAATTCAGTGACACTCTTGACTTCATGGAATATCTGAATATTGAAAAATGAAAGTCAATTGGCCTATACTTTTTGGATTTAATCCACTCACAAGATGTGCAAAATGTTATTAAGGATGTATTAGTGCTTATTTCTATTAGAAAAGAGATACAATCAGAGCATTTTTCTTTCTCTGCCGCTAATGGCAGCTTTGAAAGAGGAAATTAGGAAAAGAAAGGTCTCACAGTTGTGCTTGGTGCCTGATGACTTATATGGATGCATCTGCATAGTATTTTTGACATGATACACAAGATTTTCCACTGCCTTATTCTGAAACGATTTTTTTCCCCCACTTCCCAGTTTTGGTGGTTCTTCCCAAATGGTTAAGTACTAATCATGGCTAACAATGAACATTTTTTGGGATAATCCAAATATGATTAGTTGCTGCCATAAATATAGTTGGACTTGATAGACAAGGGCACCTTTAACTTAGGAAATAGTGCTAATGGGAGAAATTTGCCATCAGTAGCCATACTGCAGTCCCAACCCAACCTTTTGGAAGCTTAAAGCTACAAACACACTGGAAAAAACCTATGAAACTAATTGTCACACTTTGGTATACCCCAAAGGTGCTTTTTCAACTGGACTTTCTATTTTTTCTTTGAAGATGTTTCACTTCTCTTTTCTCTTCTCTTTGAAGTGAAATGTCTTCAAAGAAAAACCAGAAAGTCCAGTTATACTTTGGGGTATACCATGACCTGGATGGACTGAGAATCTCCATAGACACTTTGAGATATAACTAGGGAGAAGATTACTCAGAGTAAAAGAAAATAAAAGTATTAATTCATGTATTTTTATTCCACCTTTATTATTCGTATGAATAATTCAAGGTGGCAAGTATACTTGATATTCCCTCCTCCTATTTTTCTCACAACAACAACCCTGATCTAAAGTCACCCAGCTGGCTCTCATGCCTAAAACAGGACTAGAACTCACAGTCTCCTGGTTTCTAGCCTGGTGCTTTTATCATTAGACCAAATTTCTCTATATTTACATGTTATACAACTATTTTACTTTATAAATGTCTTTTTTAAAGGAATCCACTTTTATACTCTAAAGTATAAAATATAAAAAGGAGGGGGATGTTTCCTCCTCTGGTAATATCAACATCCTCACCGTTCAACCTTGAGAAGGAACTAACAAGCAATTGAGAAGGAACTAACTGGCCAGATCCTCTTCCTCACTGAAGTTTTCAGAGCGTTTCTCTTGGGAAAAGAAACATTTCCAATTTTCATTCAGAGCCAAACATAGAGCTAGGATAGGATAGCTAGGTTGAGGTGCTTTAGGCATGTCTAAAAGAAGCTATAAATGTCAGACATTTGAATTATACAGGGGAAGAAAATGGGCTAAAGGTTTCTACATTTATGTCCAGCAGATGAAGCTGCCTTTACAAGTAAGCATATGAAGCAGAAATTGAGCATTTGAAACTTCAAAAAATATTTCTTTTCTTTTCTTTCTTTTCGCCATCTTTTCCATTTTGCAATTTGGCAATGCCTTAAGGTGCAATAAATTTCCACTGCACTGAACTAAACTGAGACATGATACAGATATGCTAGGAATCTGTTATGATCTAAAACGTATTACTGCTCGATAGCAACCATCTCTAACTTGGCTTTAATCTTCAGTTCAGTCTCCCTTGAGATTTCCAGGGTAAAAAACACAAGGAAGAAATGACTGTGGAAGATACAGGACAGATGGAGTAGCTGTTAGCAAACAAATGATTCCCTCCCCCTCTCTCCAGCCCTACCGTATCATTTCTTTCCCCCCCTTTTTTTTCTTCTCTCCATTCCCATTTTCTTCCTGGGTCACTGCCATTGATCTATGCTAATCAAGCCACTTTGAGCATCAGCTGCCTCCACCTGGGAATTGAGCCAATTTCACTTCCAATCTACTCCTAGTTTCAAAGCAATCTTCTGTACTACCCCTGTGGAGGATGGGAAGTGAGGGTGGGGGCCCACAGCAATGTTATAAAATGTAAATCTCTGTCTATGCTCTGTTATGGGGCTCCCTATCCACAGCTCTCATGGAAAATGATTTGGGACTCAGATGCTTTCTTCCTTCATAGAAATGTCCCTGAACGCTTAAAGTAATCTGCGCTGCTCGTCTTTACCTTCCAACCGAGATCTCAAGAACAGCAATGATGCTGAGACAGGGCTTTTTCGATGTTTGAGGCACTGAGTTTGTGAAGCTTGCTCTACTGGGAACCGTCTTTTATATTAGTTTTTTTGCCATTTCATATTTAGTTTTTATTTCAGAGAATTGAGCTGTGAGTGATAAGGAAGCTAAGAAGAGCTGATACTCCTCCTGCTCATTTTCTGCTCCTTCCAAAATAAAGTTGGGTTGTTTGTTGAAATTATTTTACTTTGCCTCATGAATCCCCATAGAATTTGTAGAGGAGGGGAAGAAGAGAGGAGAGGAGAGGAAGGGAAGGGGTATAACTAATATAGACTCTATCTTCGTTATTCAAGCTCCCCCCCCCTCAAATATATAAATAAATCAGCTTTTTCCAGCTCAGATATGCTGGAACTCAGAAATTTTTGATAATTTTACTGAAGTCAAAATACGTGCAAAATTCTGTCTAAGAAGAGAAGAACAGATATACAATATCTGCATTCTCCCACAATTTAAATGTTTATTTAAATTGTTTATTTACTCTATTTTGTTTACAAAGAAAATTGAAAATTTTGCTCATTATCTATATTTTTCAAAGCATGCTGCACTCATTTGCACTTGTCACATAGATACAACTTTTCACAAGTCTGAAAAATATAATATACACTTACCATAAAGTTGTTAAAAATGAGAGAGAGAAATAATTATAACTATAACTATAAAAATAGCTGAACTTTGCCAATGCCCAATAGTATGACTGGGCAGAAATCTATAATCCTTGTGGTATGACAAGCTTTCGTGGCTGAGACTGTAAAATCTTTTCTTCTCAAAATTGGATTCTTGTTTGTCTTGTAATGGACTAGTCTGAACAATAATATTAGAAAATGATGTATTGGATAGGATAGGATATACTGGAATAATAGAAGCTTGTTATATTGCTTTAAATGTAACCATGTGCTTATGGCATGTCCTGTAAACTTTTTGATCTCATGTAACCACTGTAAGTAACTATTTGATTTGTACTTGCATCCTGTGTAAACATCTGGGACCCCAACAATTCATTTTATGATTTCCTGAAGCCTGGCATTTACAACATCATTGCAAAGCGGACATAGAACAGGATACAAGCCCTGCCCCCTTGATCTGTGCTGCCAGCCCCCCCCCCCCTCACCTCAGGGAGGCTCCTCCTCACACCAGGGGACTGAATGACATATGGGGACATATGGATATCTTGTTACATTTTAAACCTTAGTCCCGCCTGTTCCGTTTGCACAGCCAATGAAAAACAACAAGGAAGTCATGGGCAAAGCTGATGTCATTTCATGTATAAAAGAATGCACATGTTCTGTAAAAAGTGTCAGATCTATCTACCTGGCAATGTGCTAATCACTGCCATGATGCATTCACTATATAGCATAATCCCTGCCTGAGTGGAAAAAATCCTAAGGACCATGAACCCTAGGGGCACACATCCTATTCCTAACATCAGGAAAGTTATAAAAGATAGTGACCTCCTTTGTTTCATATCACACTTGCACACCTTGCTCACACCTGCAGCACACCTACATCACACTAGCACACATCTGCATTTACATCCAGTTATACCAGATGTTTGCTGATATTCTGATGTTCCTGAAAACCTGAGAGCTCTGGTAGTAGAGATGTATTATTATCTGGAAAATAAAACAAAGGATGACTAAGACTATGGATTCAGCATCTCATTTGTCCAAAAGGGGTAGCATTAAAAGATTCATCATACTTCCAACAATTAGCAGCAGAGGATGAGGATGCTTTACTCCCTGGACATTGAAAAAGATGACTAAACCTAAGAAAAAAGGCGAGATTCAAACTCAGACCCTCAAGAGAACAAAGCGCTATGCAGCAGAAAAATCACAGGATGCCAGCAGCAGCACTGAAAGGGACTTCAGTGCCACACCAGATCCACCACTACACAAACCAATGGGACAGGCATCAACGGAGTCACCCATCATCGACTACACAGGGACGTCCAATGAACCATCCTCCTCTGAGGAAGAGGAAGCATCCCAAACCTACACAAAACTGGTGAAAAAGAAACACACCTCCAAAACTACACCACAACAATGCAATGCAACAAAATCTACAAAATGCACCATTGCCAGCAGCAATGGAGCCCGGTAAGTGACTCACCTACTTCTACCCCCCAGGTCTCCCCTGCTCCTTTGGCCAAATCACCAGCCATTTCCCCAATGACAAACCTCAAAATTTAAAAAGCGTGCCTTTAAAAATGGCCACCAAGCCACATCCGGTCAAGACCGGAAACAAGATGTTGGCCTCCAGTGCAACCATGCAGAGGACCCACTCTACCAACCACTCACCAGCCTACAGAGGAGCAACCAGCCACAAAAATCCTAAAAACTAAAAAGTGCAAAGCTCCCACGGCCACAACCAGACCAGACAAAAGGAGCGTAACCCTCCCAAGGCCTCGAGCCCAACAAACTGAGCCTCTGAAACCCCGGCAACCGGGCACAATGAGACCTACTCAGCCATCCCGGTTCTGCAACACAAAACTAACATGAAAGTCCCCAGAGCACCCAGAAATCGGAAAAACACAATTGCAGCAAAAATTTTAAAACACCAGGCGGAGCTAAATGAGCTCAATGCCGCAACCAATACCGATGACGCGGCCCCCACATCCCCTCCGCAACCCTTACCAGGCAAGAAGGGGACTCAGAAGGGGTCCCATCGATCCTTGTGACTGTCTAATCCCCCGATGACTCATCTGGTGCCCATGCAGCCTCACGCTGCTGCCCACCATTGTCGTGTGGCTCCTCCTGGGCCGCTGCTGCCACTGCTTCTCCTCCTTCCTTCGGCTCCAGCCCTTCATCGCCTGGCTCTCCCATGGCCTTCCGATGCTGGCCGCCACCTCCGTGCTCCTGCCGGGCCGCCACTGCCGCCTCTTCCTCTGCTTCATCCAATGGTTCCGATGATGATTCCGATGACTTCCCCAGCCTGTTCCCTGAAATTGAGGCCCAGGATCCATCCAGGCATCGATCACTTGGAGACAGGAGGAAGACATCCACCCTCCATGATGTTAGTTGGAAAGTTAACATCACACATGCTCAGAATGAACCTGCAAAGAAAAATTTAAAAAAATTCATACAACACACATGCACAGAGCCACTCACCTGAAAAATACAGCAAAAATCAAAAGTTCCTCAACTTAATGACCTTCAGAAGATGCTGCAAAACAAGAAACATCACAGCTGATACAAAACATTATCACCTCTCCACCCAACACACTGACATGACCTAAAAAACAAAAAAACCAAGAAACATTACACTAATGCTGCCTCCAAGTGAAACTAGAGGTATTTCACAGAAAATTCCTGCAAACCTGATAGAAACTGCAATGCAACAAGCTGTATATTCACATCAGTTACAATACAATGTATCTTCATTACCATTTGACTTTAAGAAATTGAACTCTACAGGAGACAATTTCAATGAATGGAGCACAGCAATCCAAATGACCATGGCACATGAGCTTTGGCTGACCTCCCACCCTCTGACCAATTCACATGGCCTACAACTCACTTCACTTATCACACCTCCTTAGATCCTGCAATGCAGAAAATATGGATCCTGGACAGTGGGGCCAGTCGAAACATTGCAGCCAATAAGAAATACTTCAAATACCTGCAATGTGACTATACCTCTGTGCAAGTTGCCACAGTGGTCACAGCAACAGCTATTAGGAAGGGAACCATTTCTTTCTGGTTTGGGTGATGTTAATGATGTTTTATGCATACCTGGTATCAAAAGTAATCTTTTAAGTGTTTCCCAATTAGGTGATGATTACACTTATAAGTTTGGATTTGATTCTGATAGAGCTTACATTTACAGCAGTGATGTTGTTCTATCCAGAGAGAAAATTATTGCCATTGCAACACACAAAGGTAAACTTTATTACATCACACCACACGATGAGGTCAATCCTCCAAACCAAGGGAGTGATACCTCACATGGAGCCAGTGCCCAGATAGCAAGAGAGGCTCCATGTGATCCTAAACCTCAAGGGATCAGAAAATCACATAAGAGAACCGTTGATACCACACACCAAACATCAGCAAGCTCACATCCTACCAAGAGAAGGAAGACTTCCTCACACCCTGAGGTCACACAACCTGTTCCAGACAGCAATGATTCAAA
>JANHFQ010010587.1:171054-181490 GCA_032468035.1 Aparallactus werneri | reverse complement strand
TGGGAGGCCTCGGGCATTCCAACTCAGGCCATTTCTCCCCTCCTTCCCCCTCCCCCCAAAATTCCTTGTCACATGCCAGATCTCTGGTTCCCAAATTCCTTGATGGTTAAAAAAAAACAACTGGAGAGGTCCGGTGGCCTAAGTGATGCTAAAAAAACAGTTCCTCAATCCCCGTAACTCCTTACTAGTATAAACCAATCCCCCTCCCTCTAACAAATTTACATCTCCTGTACCCTCTCTCTCCTCCTTCCCCACCTCTTCCCCACCTCTTAATAAACTAGACTGCCTCTTGTTATTAAGTAAATCCATTTGCCTCCTCCCCCAAAACCCATTTTAATTCTTATATCTGTTTTTTTTTACCAGCTCCAGATGGACCACCTCAAGATGTTCAGCTTGAACCCATATCTTCACAAAGCATTAGGGTAACCTGGAAGGTAAATATATGCATGCATTTTTTTTTTAAAAAAATGTCTTCAAGCTTTATTGAGGGCCCATAACACTCTAAGTTAAAAGTTGCACAGTTTGATGAATTTATACACATAAAATTTATGGCTAAATTTTCAAAAATTACCTGTAACTTAATGTAATGCATGCTAAAGTAAATACATGCAATTATATATACCTTTGCTTGTGCTGTTTTGAACATCTTATCATCAGAAATACAACTGCAATATATAAAATAAATGGAAGTTTAGATTAATTCTCAACTAATCTAGAAAAAAAGCCTTTAAGATGTACAGTATACCTCATTCTTGAACAAACTGGAACAATGCAAGACAGCGAAGATAATCAGCGGACAAGAAATGAAAAAGAGGAATCTAGTATGTTTAGTTCATAGAAAAGATGCTTATAGAGAGAACATTACAGCAGTCTTCAACAATCTAAAGGGATGGCACAGAAAAGGTGCCCATGATCTGTCCTCTACCATCACACAGTACTAGGTACAGAGTAATAATCATCATTTATTGGAAACAAAATTTTGGATGAATAGCAGGGATATTTTGCTAATGGTAGCAATAGTATGACCGTGTAACCAATTATCAAAGGGAAATAAGGGAATTCCCAGTTGCTGCATGTGTTCAAAGGGAGGCTGGGCAGTCACTAGTCAGAAATACTTTAAACTGGATTGAGCAAGAGGATTGTGTGTCTCAATATTATAACTGCTTCCTTCCTATTCTATAATTTTGCAGATCACATGACCTCCCCCCCCCCAAATAAGAATCCAAATTTTTTTCTTCTCAATCTATATGAGTAGAAATGAGCAGCTCAATAGACAGGAAGATGTACAGTATTTAAAATGTGATGCCCTGCTTAAATGATAGAATTTATCTATTCAAGTATACTGGATTCAAGAGTACCATAGCCCATAGCAGAGTCTTTAACCAAGCTTATTTTCTAACAGAAAGGGTATTGGGTTAAATTAAAAGCTGCATGTAAAAAACACCTGAACAGCTCTGGTTAAGATTTTAAAACATTATCCTGTCAGTATTTGTTATATGTTGGAAAACTGGGCAGTTATTTAAGACACTTAACATTGTCCTCCTGTCAGGATACACCAATAAAAATAGGAAAACTGGTATAATTGCAGTGTTCTTGTTCTTTTAAAAAAATATCCCAGAATTAATAAAGAACCCACTGATAAATATATTGGGATTATCCCGCTGTTGTCCTGAGTGGATCTGTTCAGATTACCACATCCATAAGTAAACTTAAGTGTTGTATTAACTGAAAAATTATTCAGTACCATTATAAAAAACATAACATGTTTTTGTAATACTTTTTTGCCTATGAAAAATAAGAATAGAAAGAGAAGAGGTTATCTGAAAAGAATTGCCTTTGTATCTAAGACAACAAAATTCACAAGGAAAGCTAAGTATTTGTCTAAGATCTCAAATTTCTGTCATCATTCGGGAGAAAGGCTCACTATAATTATTGGCAATTTGTAAGAAAATAGGCAGTAGATTTTCATAATATTTAGCTTCTGCTTTGCTATCCACGACATTTTGAGACATGATATTTTGAATGTATGAGTAACTAAAATTCTGTAGTTGTATCTGCAATACCTCATGCAACCATTACTGTTCCAAGTCAGGACATTCACATGAAGAGCTCACATAGCTCCTGTGTTGTCGATCATGGCTAAGCAGCATCAGACCTGGTTAGTAGATGGGATGGAGATCACAGTATTATCCTAGAACTATGTATATGCTGGTCCAGGAAGTTGAAAGTCATCCTGGAAGAAAATAATGGCAGTCACTTCCAAATTATTGCCAAGAAAACAACATAGATACTGTATATCCAAATAATCCACGTGTATCGTGTTTGACCCAAAGGAATTTAAATTAAAATGTAATCTAAATATTTTGGTTAATTTTATAAATGTTTGTGGATTTATTTATTGAAAAATGTTTCAAAAGAATGTAAAATCTTTTATAACACTCATAGTAATAGTAATTGTTCTGAAATTAGAAAATGTAACTCTGCTCTCATTTCCTTTTCGGTGAAAAAGTACACTTGATTCAGGGAAAATATTTATTATTTTTATCATCATCACAAAATTTACCTCAAATTAGAATCCACACTAGGAAAATAGAATTAATATTTTCACAAATAAGAGGGAAATGGCTGATACTTAAGCTCATGGGGAAACTGCTATTAACATTAGGGATCTGAGTGCTGTAATTCAGAGGCAGAAGGATTTCTATCTATAAAAGACCCATAAAACTTACGTTTGGACATTTACAGTCTGAGGCTCAAGAATAGATTATTGCAAGTATAATTGATCATTACAGCTTTAAAGAAAGTTTCACTGTAATGATTGCTTCAGTTATAAAAAGGAAAAATATTTCTACTTGTAATATGTCTTCAGAAAAATTGCTATTACATTTTTAATTCAATTTATATTTAACTTTATCATAATCCTGGAGCTCAATCCAATCTGCTTTAGTAGTATGGACTTTGGGAGAGGAAAGTTTTCTCAGCATTTAATTTATTATGGTAATGTTTTATTATGTTGAAAGTGTATACAACATCTGACTTTTTAGGCACCAAAGAAGCATTTGCAAAATGGAGTTATTCGTGGTTATCAGATTGGTTACCGGGAATACAGCGCAGGAGGCAATTTCCAGTTCAACATCATCAGTATTGATACGACTGGAGACAGTGAAATTTATACCTTAGATAACCTTAAAAAATTCACACAATATGGCATGGTTGTGCAAGCATGTAATCGAGCTGGAATAGGACCATCTTCTCAAGAAATTATCACTACTACTCTTGAGGATGGTAGGTACTAAACTTGAAAGCGCTGTTTTCATCATATTGAGGATGCATAGAATTTATTGTTTATATTTTTAGAAAGTAGGATTATGTTCAGTGTATATGCTATAATCTGGTAGCAGTTATTGGGCAACCTGTTAATGAGAATAATTTTGCATAGTTAGATCTCTGTTCCTCACTTTTAGGATGCTACTTCTCTTTCTTCCCAACTTGCTCCCTAGGGATAATTTGCTCTTGAATATCTATGAAGAAACAGTAGTTTTTAATGATACATTTTATCAAATGTTGTGGACCTAATTATGCTGTACTCCTTGAATGGATTCTTGAATTTGAAGCACTGTTTTTTTTTCTTTCCTCCTTCCCATGTGGGAAATAGAAGGGATATGAGCATAATCAACATCCTGCTATTACTGTACAAAGAATCCTGGGAATTTCTGAATTTTACAAGATGCCCATCTACCTGAAATCAGCAAATGAATGGCTCATTTTTGCATGAGTTTAAAGAGTTTTGTGGAATATACAGTGTTCTCATTCATAGTCCCCCAAGTCAGACTGCAAAAGAGGACATGGAGGAACAATGGCTAATCTATCTTGTCTTATCATAGTCCTGAATTAGATTTCTTCAGCTTCAAGTATTATTTGGCCATAGGAGAAAATAATTTCTTGCATGTCTTTAGCTCACATCCTACCTCTGTAGAATAAAGACAAGGATCAGGGTGTGTGTGTGTGTGTGTGTGTGTGTGTGTGTGTGTGTGTGTGTATTAAAAAGTGTCAGCACAAAGGAACAAAGTAGAATGTATTCATACGTACTCTGGAATTTCCAGTATCTTGCCTTGCTGAGGTACAAGCCAAAGCAAGAAAAGGTGCTTTAACTTTTTAATAAGAACTGACATTTCTTAAGAAAGACAAAAAGTATGCTGTACCTCAGCTTTCTCTAAGCTGATTGAGAATTATGGAAGAGGAACTCAACTGAAAAAAAAACTGTTTGGAAAAGGCATATGCATGTGTGTTCTAAGATTATTGAGATCAAGTTGTTCAGAGCTGCAGAAGAGATCCCTCTTGTGGCCATATTCCATCAACAAAGAAAAGTGTGGAAAAGAATGTACTATTATTAGATTCTTGTGAGGGACATTCTCAAAGGTTTATGCGATTAGTGCATTCTTAAAATAATTACCAAGAAATATCATCTGAAATGAAATTCTTATATTCTTATAGAGGCACACGTGAATGTGTGAATAATGTTTATATTTTGATGCTTATTTACAGGGGTGGGTTTCAACTGATCTAACAACCGGTTCACTTCGCGTGCATGTTACATTCTCTAATACAGTAAAAACGGAACTTTTCCTGAAGCTCCGGAGAGTCACAACAGCTGATGGGCAGCGATCTGAGCTGCTACGCTGATCAGCCGGGCTTCAGAAAAGGGTAAAAAGGCAGACAATAATGCAGGGATGGGCGGGCAGGCCCAACTCATCACCCGAACTACAGGTTTCCGGTAGCCTAATGAAACAAACGGTTCACCCAAAGCGGTAGAAACCCACCCCTGCTTATTTAAATATGTTCAAAGAGTGTTACCTGCTTGCAAGTCAATCTAATACAATTTAGAGGGATTCTTGACAGTTTGTCTATCACTACTATTTTAGAGTTCAGCAACTTGTTAAAGAGATTATTTTAGGTTGCAAAGATTTACAGGCCTTGGCTTTATTCCAGCTGAGAGATTTTGTGTGTGTGTGTGTGTGTGTGTGTGTGTGTGTGTGTGCATATATGTAGCAGGGATTCCCTACTGCTTATTCAAAGCTTTTAGTGATGAAAGCCCTAAGCTTTTGTTTCTGATAGATTTGAGCTCTTTTTGTTTGCTGTTATAGAAAATTGAATAGTTTATATTAATAGTTACTATATTTGTGATATATTATTTTCTTGGTCTTGATCAATTTGAAGTAGTTATTGAAATATTCTTTAAACATTAAAGAACACTAGTTGGGGAACCTGGCTTTCAAAAATTATCCACTCTGTATGTAGAAAAACAAAATGTCAACAAGAAAATAGCATCTCTTAGTGACTGCATATTAGAATTTATCTATAATTTGAGTTATGCTTCTGAATATAACTGGATTAACTTCCTTCTCTGATATTTATTATTTTATTTTTGTATACATGTTGTATACATGTTTCTATCCTGCCCTAATTCATGGCATTTAAGGTAACAGGAGTTACAGGGTGCACCATTTTCAAATTTTCTACATTATGTTACAAGAGCATTCTAAAAATAATCTTATCACTCTCTCCTGAAAGGCTTATTGAAGAAATGTCAAAGTTAATTTGTGCATACTGTTTTTATAGCATTCATAATCAAAACCTATTACTGTCAAATTTCAGTTCCTAGTTCCCCTCCGGAGAATGTCCAAGCCATTGCTACATCACCAGAAACCATCTCCATCACCTGGTCCATGCTGGCAAAGGATGCCCTCAATGGAATTCTACAGGGATTTAGGGTCATATACTGGGCTAATCTTCTAGATGGAGGTAAGTACTCTTACTCCTCAAAATCAGTATAGTGGAACCTCGGAATGCAACCACAATCCATTCCCGGACTGCAGTTGCATTCCAAAGTCATCGCGTTCTGAAGTTGTCACCTTAGGAAGCGACACTTCTGTGCATGCATGCGAGCTGCAACACTGTCTATGCATACTCAGAAGCAAAAACCGGTGCAAATTTTGTTCGTGAACCGTGTTTTGAATCATGAACTGATTCAAAATTCGGCTGGAATTTTTGGTCAGGAAGCAAACTGGTCGCAAACAGAGGTGTTCGTGAACCGAGGTTCCACTGTACTTTTCTGGTTGTATGTAATGCTTTCCAGGATGAAAGAATTCTTCCCATTTCTATGACAGAATCAGCCTGTGGTTTGTTTCTGTTAACCATTGAATCTTTTAGGAATTGAAAATGATTTCATGTACTGTATTATTCAATTGCCACTATAAATGTGCACTCTCACTCCCAAACAAATATATACTATATATTATATGTCAAGATACTTTTGCGTAGCACTTTCCTTTTGCAGGGATGTCCTTCTATGGATTGGCAAAATGCCGTTGTTAAAAATCCTAATACAGCTATATTGTATACGTACAATTATATCAAGATTGCATTTTTGCAATATCTAAAATGTGCCTAGGTACACAGAGACTGATAATTTTGAAATGGGGAACAGAATAATTAATAACTTAACATACAGTTCCATTTCTGCACATTCTGAAATTTGGAGAAAAATTCAAATAAGTAGAGTACTAGAAACATCTCTGATATTTTGTAATGCTACTCAACCTTAGGAGTATCTAATAAATCATTAATTAACAAAGTTAAGTGCAACTTGCTAGCAGCAAATATCCTCTTTTAGCAATTGCTGATAAGAGTCATCTTTTGTTGGTTATGATACTTATTAGAAATGGAAGGTGTGAGACTGCAATACTCATTTTGTTCACTATATTGAACTCACAGAGATTGAATTCCTATAACTTATAAAAGGTATACTTTAAATAAATTGTGAAGCAGAAGTCCTAATTTTCCAAACCAAATTAACTGGCAACTGCTAAGGGAAGGTAGAGAAGATTCCCCTTTGTCAAGAAGAACCTCTGTAGGGTGACTATCCAGGAAGGCGATCTCAGTTTTGTCCAAGAAGAGTGCTATCTACACACCATTTTTCTTGGTTAATTAATCAAGTTATATATCTTAATATATATTTTAAGTTGAAATTGCTTCTTCTACTAGAACAGGACGAAATGAAAGGGTTCACTGGATCCAAAATGTTTGGTTTTCCACAAAAAAACCAAGATCCAATTTGTCTCTTACATCAATCTGCTTTGCAACAAAAAAGATCTCTGTAACCATTTGTCTAAATGCACACGTATTTTCAGGAATTTACAACAAATGAACATCATTTCCTAATCCCAATATCTTAATAGTGTACTTAGTGTACTTAAATAAGAAACAGTGGGGAGGGGAGGGCACATTAGGAGTTTCAAAATATTTGACATATTTATTTTCTATCCACAAGACAATCACAATGTTTGATTAAATGCACAGCATGGAAATTTAATATGCTCATTTAATAAAACATAATAAATTTAGTCCCTATGCTGGTCACAAGTTTTACTGGCCTGTTCTCATAGCAATATAACTATCACTTATTGGGAGAAAAATGTTACTGTCACTAACTCAAATTAATTTTTGGTTCTATAGAGCTGGGAGAAATTAAAAATATCACTACGGTACAACCATCATTAGAGCTTGATGGTTTGGAAAAATACACCAACTATAGCATTCAGGTTTTGGCATTCACACGAGCTGGAGATGGGGTCAGGAGCGAACAGATTTTCACACGGACAAAGGAGGATGGTAAGACCCAAAATATCCTTGGTAGAAATGGAACACTACTCTTAGATTTTGCTACTATCTATTTCTCTGTGGCCTACTATGAACTGCATCTTTAGGTGAGGGTAGGAGTGCCTCCTTAGAGCAGAGTTTGTCATCTCCTCTCCCCATTGACCAACTGCCCAGGATAATAGATATTGCCATAAAGATAGAGAAAGAAATGCCCCTAGCTCATTATAAACTACTAATTTGTGACCTTTGTTTATGGTGCATTCTATCTTAATCTTAGGTGCTAATTTGTTATGAAGGTTTGGGAATAAATCTTCCTCTGATATTTTTGAACTTAGATGTGCTTTGAATGAATCATACTAATACTTTCAGTGGCCATTTCCTCTGGAGTTTCTGTGCTTTGGGCACACAGATTCTTTTCCTCATAAAATGGTAAAAAGATAAATATACTGTAATTTGTATTTTTATGCAATAAATACAAATCCAGGAGATAAGGAAGAGTAGTAATACAGTACGTGTTTATGTTTCTTACATTTTCAGTCTTGTCTTTTAAAAATCATAATTAACTCCATCTGTTTACATAAAATTAAGTTTTGACTGTGATAACAATAAAAAGACTAATTTTAAGATTTGCATTTTTGCTCATTCTTTGTTGAAATCAGGGGAAAATATTTTCCATTTACAGTATAGTGAATGTTGCAGCAAAAAATTAAGTTGAGTTTTTTATATTCATTTATTCCATTTGCTAGGTTTTCTTTTAAACTATAAATAGAATTTATTTATGGAGTTATTTATAGAATTTTCCATCTAAGGATTTATTTCACTGAGCATTAAAATTTAAACGCAGTCATCTTCTCTCCATGCTCTAGGCTTAAATTGCATTTTCACAGGCTGTTGTATGTGACAACATGGGAACTGAGTTATTGCGTTCATTAGAAATAATACACTGTAAAACCTTAATTAAAACAATGAATCTGTGTCCCTTAATAGACAGATCCATTCAGCTAGATCCATAGTTGCTGCAAAATAGTCTAGAATATAGTACTAATCTGGAGTCCGGAGTCCCTAGGAGCCACCCGGAGTCCCTAGGGAATTGGGCGGCATATAAATCCAATTAATAAATGAATAAATGAATAAATAAGCTGAAAAAATATTCAGCATACTGCTGAGGTTTACAAAACTTAAACCCTCAACTTGCACTGGCACTATTGTACATAAGTTTAAAAATTATCACAGGTATTGAAGCAGCTTCTGACAATATTTTGTTTGGCTCTTCTCCTGTCGAAGGTAGGCTGGAAGTGAATGATAGCTACCGGTAGGTTGGAAAAAAGAAAGTTCTGCACTATAGGTAGTGGGATTCAAATTATCCCACCACCAGTTTGCCAAAAATATGACCACATGCGCATGCACATGTGATGCAGCTTTCGTGCATGCGCTTTCATGTGGCTTTCACCATGCATAGAGGCTCAATGGAGCAGCCTTTTGGGGCTGCCTGCTCCCCTCCATCTCTGCTCTCCAGGGCAACAGCTGCTTCTTTCTGCTGCTGCTCTTGCTGGGAAAGCAGAATGCAATTTAGGAGCTGTCAGCCACCGCTTTGGGTCCTCTAAGTCCCATCTGGAAAGCCGCAATGCTGCAAGAAATAGCATTCAACATGGCTGCTGTTTCTCAGTGCTGCAGCTTTCCAGATGAGACTTAGAGGATGGCTGACAGCTGCTAAATTGCAGTCTGCTCTCCCAGCAAAAGCAGCAGTGAGAGAAGCATCTGCCGCTGACCTGGAGAACATATGGAGTGTCTCTGCAAGTGAAGCATAGGTGGCAAGGGATAGAAGAAGCGGCTGCAAGGTCTCCGTTGCAGCGCTTCCCAGATGGATCTTCTTAAAGATAAGAAGAACCGTCTGGTCAGTTCTCAAACAGCTTCAGCCCTTCTGTGCCCATGCCGCCACCCCCCATGGCCCTTCAGTGTAGCATGGCAGTGGCAAATAAATTACTTCAGCTCGCAGGGCTGTTTGGGGCCGTGGCATGCGGGCAGAAGCTCCTGGGCAAGGTTGGAGCCAGGGAAGGGCGTGTTCCCTGACCTGGCCGAGGCAAAGGGCAATCGGGCAGAGGCTCCAGGGCAACTTCAGAGGAGGAAAATGGCGCTTCCCCCAACCCAGCCTAGGCGAAGGGCGATCAGGCAGTGGCTCCAGGGCGAGGTCAGATGGGGGGAATGGCACTTCCCCCAACCTGGCCTAGGAGAAGGGCTATTGGGTAGTGGCTCCTGGGCAAGGTCGGAGCCGGGGAAGGGCGTGTTCCCTGACCCAGCCAAAGCAAAGTGCAATCAGGCTGTGGCTCCAGGTCAGAGGGGGGATGGTGCTTCCCTCAACTGCGCCTAGGTGAACGGCGATCAGGCAAGGCTCCAGGGCAAAGTTGGAGAGGAGAATGGCACTTCCCCCAACCCGGCCTAGGCAAAGGGAAATCGGGTGGTAGCTTCAGGTCAAGGTCAGGGGGGGGGAGGAATGGTGCATTCCCTGACCGGTTGAGGCGAGCGGGGTGCATGCATTGCTTACCTTTGGTGAGCAGCAAAGGCGAGGTGCGGAGATTAGCTGGGCCGTGTGACAAAGGCAAGATATATAGGGTGGGGCGGAGCATGCAGAGCCAGCCACTGGTGCAATTGATTTTGTGAGAGAGCGCTTCCAGCAGGCACAGCACAGCACTCTATGTCAGCGCTGGTGAGGTGAGCTGTTTTTTTAGCTCAGCTGAGGTGTGGCAATCTGCTCTGCCACGCAAATCAGCTGAGCAAAA
>JANHFQ010010573.1:0-13379 GCA_032468035.1 Aparallactus werneri | reverse complement strand
ATAACTTTCCCCACAACGCTGAGAGGTGGATTGAACTGAGAGGGGCTGGTTCTAAACCCCCAGAACAGCTTGTTGTGCGTTTTTCTCCTCTCTTTTGCTGGTACCAATGGAAGTCAATGAAATACTTCCCACTGCTAACATTGCAGGAGAGTTTTACTGGTTCTCCAAGAGGTGCATAGAGGGCAGGTTCCTGAGTCAGGGTGTACTGACACATTGCTCCTCAAAGGAGAAAAATCAACATTAAAAACCCTTCAAAGATGGGAAACTGAAGCAAAACAGAATTGCACAAAGTGATAAAACAGCCAAGGTAGGTGTTTTATTTCACCTGGAGAGTGAGAGAAGAGGAGGAGCAGCAGAGTCCAGACCATGATGTGAAAAATGGAGGGGAGCAAAGTCTAATTTAGTCCTAATCCAAAGCAAGGATTTTAGTGGCTCCCACTTCCTCATTCTCTCTTAAGCTCTGTACTAAAAGCTCATGCAAATATTCTGCATGCCTCATTGGCCAGAAGGAGTGAAGAAAATAGTATTTAATGAAACTCCAACCCTGATCTCCGCAATAGCCATATAAGCTCTGGAAATACATCAGTAAGTAAAAGAAGTTGACTGTTCCAACCACACAATGTTCTTTGGGATGCTCTGCAAACTCGCACGTATGAAAAAGAGTCAGGACAAATTCTACCAAATTGCCCCGGATATAAAATTTCTCCTGCAGTAAAGGGGCAACTAATACGTCTTTGTTCAAGTTATCCTTCAGTCCTTGAGTTTTCATTTTAAGAGGTGCCACATTCCCTCCTTTTATTACCTTCTCTGCATCCCATGGCATTTTCAAACAGGACTTGGTGTTCTGGAACCCAACGGGAAAGTTCCCTCATCTTTGCATCCTTCCATGTCCAACTTGATTCACCCCAGTGGTACCCAGAAGACTGGAGCTGGTCTGTCCCATTCAACACCACCAATTTCCTTCCTTTCCAAGTTTTTTGAGTAATAGCATCACTAAGATAATTCCTCATTTGCAGAATCATAGACTCTCCTGTGCTTCCATGAGGAAACAGTGAAACAAGAAAATGTAAGGAAAAGTCAATAACGCTTCTGGGCACAGTGATAATGGAAACATCTTGAGGTGTTTCCACCAGATGTGAATAGTTCATGGATGTGAAACCTGGACCCTTTGGCTTCCATTCATGTATTATTTTTGCTGATTTCCAAATTGCCCTGTGAGAAACCAATTTGGACCATTTGGGTGTTTGCAGATGCAGCCAAGAAGAAACAGACTCTGTGGAAGGGAAGGGCAGGCTCAGGAGAATCTACCTCACTTCTGCAAGAGGAAAATTCATCTTAGAACCTCTAAATTAAAATGTCTATTTCTCCCACTTGGGTATTTTCATGTGAAAAATGTCAACATGGGGAATGAAATCAATGGATTACTAAACAAACAAGAACTATAATGTATGTGAGTATATGTTAAGATTTTTAAGCTCTCGTTTTAATCTTGAGACTAAAAGAGTGGAGGATTTTTTTCTTGTGTTTGTATGTTATAGTTGGATTCTTCTTCCGCAAAATGGATCACGCGTTTAATCTCTGCCTGGAATAGATCGCCAGCAGTGCCTTTTCATTAGACCAGAGAAAGACCAATGCAACCATTGAGCAAGTCTCTGCTCTGCGAAGGAAGAAGGTTTTTGTCTCAGTTCCCCATTAGATTGTCTCACTGTGGGACACTCCACCACTGCTGTACCACATGTGACAGTAATAGTCAGCCTCGTCTTCAGCCTGGAGGTTGGTGATGGTTAAGTAGCCGTTGTTGCCTGATCGGGTTGCTGTGAATCGGTCTGGGATCCCTGGTCCCCTGCTGCTGCCACAGCCATCACAGTGCACAAAGCGAGGGGCTTCCCCAGATCTCTGTTGAGTCCATCCAACGTAGTATGGATTGCTGCTGATGGCACAGGGGATTTTTATTGTCCCTCCTGGAGATCCAGATTGGGAGGCAGGTTGAGTCAAGGTGGGCTGTGAAGTGACGCCTTTACAAAGTTAGGAAAAAGAGGAAATAATTAAGATTTGTTCTATTATCTGGTCCTCCAAAATTCCCAGAACCATCCTTTTGATCTACCATATTGGATTTTATACTTGCATACCTGAGTGTTTTTATTGGACAGTTTAATAAGAGGTTCTCCACATACTTACATGAGAAATAAGTAAGAAGTGAAGGGATCACCAGTGTCCAGGCCATGGTGCTTTCCTTCAAATGGTCTCCCTTTCCAAAACCAAAGAATATCTACCTGGGATCCTTCTGCCTTCTTACTTAAGTCCTTGTAGAACTGAAGAAAGATCCATGCTAATATAGGCCCACTGATTGGATTACTTTGAAGTGATTTTGGCCAATGAGTAGAGGAGAGATTTGCATAAAAGGGAGGGGTTAGGCAGATGCCTTTATTTAGGCTTTCTGTCATAATGTGGGACTTTGGACAACTATTACCAGACTTCATTGGACCCTCCGTTTCCCCTGCAATAAAAAGGCAGCTGGATGTGTCTTTCTTCATTTTGTTCTGTTGTAATTGTGGATTGCCAATGGAAGACACTCTCATTTTGGTGTCCTTCCATTTCCAATTAGATTCAACACAACATTACCCAGAAGAGAAGAGTTGGTTTGCCTTTGATTATCTCCCGCATTTCACCTCTGAAGTTCTGCAAGGAGAATGTCTGATTTTGATGGTTTCCAGGTGGCCAAATTCAGGGGATAAAAGTTCAATTCCTCTATCAATACAGCTTCTCATGTGCAAACCAGCAAACCCTGCAAGGCTTTAGGAAGCATCTTGGGGGAAACCTCTATCCCCTAAGACATGTCAGCCCAACAGACTTTCTCTGCAATTCCAGACAAGAAGGAGAAACTGTGTAAAAGAACCCTTTGCAACCCTACAGGACGTGATGGAGACTGCAACAACATGGGAATCTCCCTCCAAAGAGTGTCTGGACATTAAAAAACTCTCCAGAGTCGTCCCACATCCCCTCCACACAATACCTCCGATGTCACAAACTGAGTATTCAGTCTGGTTCTGTTTCCTTTCTTGACATCTGTAATTCTGCATGAGGTATTTTGCAGGTGTCAAAAGTGCTCAGTCTGTTGCACTGAGAAGAGTTTCAAGAATGGTGGCACAATGTTGGCTTGGTGCATTTCAGGGAGGTTGGCACCCTCTGCTGTCAAGTCCTCTAAGCATAATTGGGCGACACTTCCTTCTATTCCAAATAAGTTGGAGAGCAAAGTGCCCGAGCTTCAAATTCCTTCAAGGTTCCTTCCCTCTCAGAGCAAAGGCGATTATTGTCCCTTCACACGTGGATTACTGAACAAGCAACAACTATAATATATGTGGATATATATGTTAACATTTCTCTACACTAGTTGTTTTCACCATGTGATTAAAAGAGTGAAGGATTTTTTCCTTGTGTTTGTGTGTTATAGTTGGATTCTTCTTCTGCAAGATGGGTCAGTTTCTGCCTGGGAGTGCAGAGCAATTGGATTAGACCAAAGAAAGACCAACACAACCTTTGGGCAGGTCTCTGCTCTGTGAAGGAAGAAGGTTTTTGTCTCAGTTCCCCATCAGTTTGTCTCACTGTGGAACACTGTACCACTGCTGTACCACATGTAACAGTAATAGTCAGCCTCGTCTTCATCCTGAAGGTTGGTGATGGTTAAGTAGCCGTTGTTGCCTGATCGGGTTCCCGTGAATCGGTCTGGGATCCCTGGTCCTCTGTTGCAGGCATCACAGTGCACAAAGCGAGGGGCTTCCCCAGATTTCTGCTGAAGCCAGTAAATGTAGCTTGGATTGCTGCTGATGCCACAGGAGAGTTTGATTGTCCCTCCTGGGGATCCAGACTGGGAGGCAGGTTGAGTCAAGGTGGGCTGTGAATTGACGTCTTTAGAATATGGGGGGGGGGAGGAAAGAAATAATTTGTTATATATCTGGGCCTCCAAAAATCCCAGAACCATCCTTTGGATGGACCATATTGGATTTTATATTGAGCAGATCAGAGAGTTTTTATCGGACAGTTTAAGAAGACCAAACCAGCAAACCCTGCAAGAATTTATGATGCATCTTGGGGGAAAACCTCTATCCCCTAACACAGTTCAGCCCAACAAACTTTCTGTGCAATTCCAGACAAGAAGGAGAAACTGTGTAAAGGATCCCTTTGCAACTATACAGGAATGAGTGTCTGGACATAAAAAATAAACTCTGCAGAGTTGTCCCACATCCCACTCAACACACCTCCAATATCACAAACTGATTATTCAGTCTGGTTCTGTTTCCTTTCTTGACCTCTGCAATTCTGCATGAGGGATTTTGCAGGTGGCAAAAGTGCTCACTCTGTTGCACAGAGAATAGTTTCAGGAATGGTGGCACAATGTTGACTTGGTGCATTTCAGGGAGGTTGGCACCCTCTGCTGTCAAGTCCTCTAACCATAATTGGGCGTCACTTCCTTCTATTCCAAATAAGTTGGAGACTCTCTCAGTCAAAACATGATACAAAGAGTAAGGAAGAACACGTGGGAGAACCCTTTATGCACTGGTGAAGATCCTCCCCTTCCTGTGATTAATAGAGGTGGGAGCATCAGAGTGATGGATGTTCCCATATAGTTCTTATGTGCAGCAATGCCATGGCTGCCATATGTGAATAATATATTGAATAATATAGGTTGAAGCTGATTCTTTCCAAACCATCAGATAAATCCAGAGGTGAGATTTCTTCCTAAATTACCTCTGCACCATAAGAAGAAGGCCAAGAGCAGAGACCAGGCCATGATGGAGAACTGAACTTTCTGGTAAACATAGATTGGGAAAATGCTGTGTTCCTTTTACAACCCCAGGAATTTGGGACCGCCCCTTAATGCAAATTCAGCTCACATCTCATTAGCTGGGCTTGGTTAAGAAGTATTGCCTTTGGAGGAAAGAGATAGCCTTAGACTTATATACCGCTTAACAGTGCTTTACAGCCCTCTTTAATCGGTTTACAGAGTCAGCAAATTGCCCCCAACAATCTGGGTCCTCATTTTACTGATCTCGGAAAGTTGGAAGTCAGAGTTGACCTTGAGCCTAGTGTGATTCGAACTGCTGGCAGTCAGCAGAATCAGCCTGCAATGCTGCATTCTAACCACTGCACCACCACGGTTCTTGGTGATAGGTTTGTAAAGTAACTTAACAAAGTTGGGTTAGAAAATATACAAACCAGGCTTTGATGAGTCATGTCAAACTACTGTATTGCTTTAAGAGAAAGTAACTATTGGGATAACGATTAGTGTGTGCTTATTGCAATGTATTCTGATTGGCTTATGCTCTTAGAACTATTATTTAGCTGAAGCCTGTAACCCAGTTAGTGGGGTGCTTGGTGGAGTACTGGGAGGTCTGTATTCTCTTTAGTTTGTGGGGATTCCTTATTTAAGACCCGGGTTGCAACAATAGTGCATCTCCTTAGTTTGAGGGGTGTGCCCTCTGGTGTCTACATTCATCATGGCTATAAATGTTTTTCTTCATTGGGCAAATATTCAGTAATTCAAATCTATTTGGACTTGAGATCAGCAAACCAGCCCTTTGATTTCAGCCATCCAATCAAATATTTGAGTCCTAACACAAAGTGAAAAGTGTCCATAGCTGGACAGCAGACAAGCCCCAGGCATTTCTGTCATAACAGTGATGAAGTTTGGACTTTAAAGAAGATGGACAGGAAGATTATTGGCGCCTTTGAACTTTGGTATTGGAAGAGACCCCTGGATAGTCAGCGAAAACAAACCAATGGACCATTGACCAAATCAAAGCAGAGTTTTCACTTGGGGTCCAAATAGCTTGAAGGATTTTCTCCAGAGAAGAAACATGTCTAAAGAGGTCTTCAGCTTCCCCAGTCAACCGGCCCTTGCTATCTCCAGAGCACCAGGAGGCAGGAGAAGAAGCCATGGATGGGAACTAATTGGGGAGAGAAGCAACCTAGAACGAAGGAGACATTTCCCGGCAGTGGGAAAAATTAACCAGGGGAAAAGCTTCCCTCCAGAAGTTGTGAGTGCTGCACACTCACAACTTGAGAGAGGTTGAGAGAGGTTTTTTAGAAGAGATTGGACAACCATTTGTCTGAAATGGTGAAGACTAGAAGTCCTCCAAGGTCCCTTCCAACTCTGCTGTCCTTCTGTTATAGCAGTCCCTCAAGACAAGCTATCCCATCTGCATGAGATACTTTGCAAGTGGTGAAAGTGTTTAGTCTGTTGCACAGTTGTTGAGTATGGTGGCAAAACCTCGAGTGCATTTCTTGGAAGATAACGTCCCCAGAAGTCAAAACTGCAGAATGGGTTTTCTATGGTTTAGAGAAATACCTCCCAGCTGTTTGTTTCTTCTCAGACATTTTTGAGTTGTTATTCTTCAACAGATTTCTCCTTTATTCATGGATTATAATTCATACTATTTTCTAACATATATTATTGCCTTTTTTGTATATTCAAAATGAGAGCCAGTCTGGTCTATTGGTTAAAGCACCACCTTAAGAACTAGGAAACAGTGAGTTCTAGTCTTGCTTTAGGCATGAAAGCTGGCTAGGTGATTTTGAATTCTAGTTCCATCATAAGGATGAAAGGCAGCTGGATGACTTTGGACCAACCGACGTATGGAACAGATTCCAGAGTTGACAAAGTTCTGCTTGTATATCAATCTTTCTTTGTATTCATCATTTCATTCTTGTGACCACAAGAGTGAAGATGTTTTTCTTGGGTTTGTATATTGTAGTTGCCTTCTTCTGCAAGATGGATCTCTGGGTCAATCTCTGCCTGGCTTGCAGTGTACATTAATTTAACCCCGGAAAAACCAACACAACCTTTCAGTAACTCTCTGCTCTGCGATTGAAGAAGGTTTTTGTCTCAGTTCCCCATTAGATTGTATCACTGTGGAACACTTTACCACTGCTGTACCACATGTAACAGTAATAGTCAGCCTCGTCTTCAGCCTGGAGGTTGGTTATGGTTAAGTAGCCATTGTTGCCTGATCGGGTTCCTGTGAATCGGTCTGGGATCCCTGCTCCTCTGCTGCAGCCATCACAGTGCACAAAGCGAGGGGCTTCCCCAGATTTCTGCTGAAGCCAGCGAATAGTGCTTGGATTGCTGCTGATGGCACAGGAGAGTTTGATTGTCCCTCCTGGAGATCCAGACTGGGAGGCAGGCTGAGTCAAGGTGGGCTGTGAAGTGACGCCTTTACAAAGTGGGAAAAAAAGAGGAAATAATAATGAAGATTTTTTTAACGGTATGTTGGAGTCCAGGACCACCATGTGGATGGACCATATTGGAATTTATATTGTCCAAACTGGAGAGTTTTTATTGGAGAGTTTAAGAAGAGGATCTCCACATACTTACATGAGAAATAAGTGAGAAGTGAAAGGAACACCAGTGTCCAGGCCATGGTGCTTTCCTTCTAAAGGTCTCCCTTTCCAAAAGCAAAGAATATCTACCTGGGATCCTTCTTCCTTCTTACTTAAGTCCTTCTAGAACGGAAGAAAGATCCATGCTAATATAGGCCCACTGATTGGCTTTCTTTGAAGTGATTTTGGCCAATGAGTAGAGGAGACATTTGCATAAAAGGGAGGGGTTAGGCAGATGCCTTTATTTAGGCTTTAGCTCATAATGTGAGAAATTTAGGAGAAAGGCATTCTCAAAGGATGAAGCCAGGATGGGGGTTTGAGGAAGACCAGTTCCACCAGTAGATTGTCTTCCTCTCTTTCCAAGATGATTGTGGAATAGCTTTATAAACACAATTTCTCATTGACCGAATGATAGATCCCTCTAGGATTCCATGAGCAAAAATCAAATCAAGAAAACAGAAGGAAATGTCAATAAACCTTCTAATCACAGTGATAAGGGAAACATCTTGAGATGTTTCCATCAGAACTGAATTGCTATGGTTAGAGAGTCCAAGGACAGGCTACCTCCACTCTTTGTCCTCATTTCATCTGGTGTTTTACTGGATTTCCAAAGTGTCTTGTGAGAAGTCAGTTTGGACCATTTTCCTTGGGGGTTTTTTGTGGATGCAGAGAAGAGGAGGGATACATGAGGAAGGGAAGGGTGGAGTCAGGAGAACCTATCCCAGACCTGCATGAGGAGAATTCATCTTAGAAGTTTTTGATTAAAAAGTCTATTTCTCTCACTTTTTGAGTTTATGTTGGGATGTATAGTTGTCGATGTATCATTGAGATCACTCCTAGCCACAGTGATGCTGAAACATGCTTGAATCAAAAATGTATTTATTAATAAAGATAAACAAACAAGATAAATATCCTATCTGTATTACTATAGAAGTAAAGGAGGAGACATGCAACAGGCATGCCTGCTCTCAGTCAATACATGATACAAAGAGTAAGGAAGAAGACTTGGGAGAACCTTTTATGCACTGGTGAAGATCCTCCCCTTCCTGTGATTAATAGAGGTGGGAGCATCAGAGTGATGGATGTTCCCATGTAGTTGTTACGTGCAGCAATGCCATGGCTGCCATATGTGAATAATATATTCAACAGTTTATTCATAGGATAATGATACTTTCCAGCTAGGGACTTCTGCAGGAAGTTTGTTTCTTCCTGCTATCCTTTTCCTGAAGACAAATTATCTGCAGGAGCCCCTAGGTGGAAAAAGAGCCGAGGCGCACTGCCGTCCTCTGTGATGCAAAGAGAGCGAATAAAGGTAGGTATAGAGTGCAGATGAGTGGGAGGGCCCCAATTATTTTTTTTTATTCTTTTATTTTTTATTTTTTATTTTTTAAAATATATATTTTTTGAAAACAGACTGCTTAGCCCCGCCCACTAGGTCGTGCCTACTAAGCTATGCCCACAGAACCAGTTGGTAAAAAATTTGAAATCCATCCCTGAGCTGGTTTCACACTACCGGTCTGAGGTCCCCAAAGATCTCACAGATATGTTGAGGAGAGGACCCTTCTCAAGATTCCTTGATGTTCTTCATTTTATTCCAAAAGGATTCAGGAGAAGGTCTCTATGCTTAGAAAGGCTGTGAAAAGGACTGAGTCTGTTCTTAAGCACTAATTGTGTACGTATTTCAGAGGCCAGGCTGACTGTTCAATATAAAGAAGGAAGTTTTAAAAAGTAAGCACAACGGGAGGTTTTTGTCTCACTTCTGCAAGCGAGTGTATCACTGTGGATACCTCCAGTTGCTGCCACTGCCGTAATAACTGCCACAATAGTAATCAGCCTCATCCTCAGCCTGGAGGTTTGTGATGGTTAAATAGGCTGCATTGGCAGAGGCGTCCTTGGACCCCGTAAATCGCCCACTGCTGCCAGTATTATAGAGAAGATATTTGGGGCTCCCTCCAGACTTCTGTTGGTACCAAGATATGCCATAGCTGCCCACTTGGCTGTCTCGGCTCATGGTACATGAGATCTTTGCTGGTTGTCCCAGGGGAAACGATTGTGCCGCAGGCTGAGTCAAGGTATACTGTGAGTTGGCTCCTGAAAATAAAAAAAGGAAGAGCGTGAAGAGAGACATCTATTGATATAGTCTTGGAGTATCTTTGGAAGAGCTGCTCTGATTGAAATCCAGACATCACGGAAGACATGGAATATCAGGATCAGGATCAAACCACAGTTATAGCACGAAGCAGATACTTTCCAAGCCTTGAATGCTGGAAAACATAAATTCAGAGGTGAGCCTTCTTCCTAAATTACCTGTGCACCATAAGAAGAAGAAAGCCAAGAGCAGAGACCAGGCCATGATGGAGAACCGAGATTGCTGGTAAACATAGATTGGGAAACTGCTGTGTTCCTTTTACACCCCCAGGAATCTGGGACCACCCCTTTATGCAAATTCAGCTCGCATCTCATTAGCTGGGTTTGGATAAGAAGAATTGTATTTGGAGGAAAGAGATGGTGTCCTGTTCCTCTTTTTATCTGTCCTCTCATTCCTCTGTCTTGGGCCCTCTGGGATACTTGGGGTGGTCATTTTGTAGTGGTTGGTTCGGTGTAAGATAGCAATAGCCCTTAGACTTACATACCGCTTCACAGTGCTTTACAGCCCTCTCTAAGCAGTTTACAGAGTC
This sequence comes from Aparallactus werneri, assembly GCA_032468035.1. NCBI lineage: Eukaryota > Metazoa > Chordata > Lepidosauria > Squamata > Lamprophiidae > Aparallactus > Aparallactus werneri. The sequence goes on along the minus strand of JANHFQ010010573.1, from coordinate 3,324 downwards.
AGCAAATAGCCCCCAACAATCTGGGTCCTCATTTTACCGACCTCGGAAAGTTGGAAAGCAGAGTCGACCTTCAGCCTGGTGAGATTCGAACTGCTGGCAGTCAGCAGAATTAGCCTGCAATACTGCATTATAACCACAGCACCACTGTAAATCTTGGTCTCCATGGATCTCTTTTTGTCCTTGTATATGATGGATAGGAGCGGATCTTTCTCAAGACCTTTTTCCCAATCTTGTTTCTTGAACAACTGATTTACAAAATTCAGACAAAAACTTTCTCAAAATAGTGATAAAGTTTTCTAAGTTCTTATCCTACCTGGAATAAATTTCCAGTAATCTGGGGTGGAGGATGTATCACTATTTACTTACATTGAATTGTTGCTGTCCTCCAGTCAAATCCTACAAATGTACTTCTGAATATAAATTTGGAAATGTCACTGAGAATCACACTATTGTTACTAGTAAAAAAATGGGATAGAAACAAAGCAAAACAAAATTGATTGTTAATTTGATAATGGCAGCGAGATTAGTGATGGTTATATATTGGGGACGAAATTTGGAGTATGGCAACAAATGATAAATTAAAAACAGAAATTAAATTTAAAAAAGGGATGATTAAAGCCAGCAATTATAATGACATTTGGGGGGACTTTATAAAAACAATGTTGGTAGAAGGCAAAGGGAATAAACCTACCCAAGAATATATGTTGTTTTGGAGGAGATAAGGACACAATGAGAATATAATATGTATCTGAAATTACTATAGAAGAAGAAATATAAGAAAAATAGTCTCCGGGGGTGAGGGATCACTGTAATGTTTGTATTTCTTTTATTTTTCCTCTCTCTTTATGCATTAAGATGTATATGTACTATGTTTTGTATTATTTGTTTTTAAATTAAAAAATAAATTTTGAAAAAAATTGTTAAAAATAATAAAGAACCAGAAGGAACAATCAGATCTTTGCTTCATGGAGGCAGTTTGTGACTATGAGACCCTGAAAAAGGTCACACTCTTTTTGATACACACAGTGGCTGTGCAAATGCTGTGTCTGAAGAGAATGATTTATGAAGTGAGGCAGTTCTTGAGCACCCTGTAAAGATAACAAAAGGAAAATATTGACAAGGGAAGACAAATCTTCCTTGCTGGATTTGAGAGTTAATATTAAATGAATAATGTTAGGTTTAAAGAAAGAGGTCAGGGTTTTCTCCACTCAGTCCCCCTCATCCTCAGGGCCTGTAGTATAATTTACGAAGAAGTCAGCCATCTTTGGCTTAATTTGAAAACTCCAGCCATTACCCATATATTGCTATCATTTTCCAAAGTACTTTAATCTACTTATCTTAATCTAATTATTCTGCAGTATGTGGGTGTATCTAAGAAAGATTTTCATGCACTCTAATAACCTGACTTTCAAGAAGTCAGATCAATGAATTCTTTTTCGCAAAAGTGGGGAATGGCACAATCCTTCCAAATTTTCAAAGAACTGACACCGGATATAAATTGGTTGCAAGCACAAAGAGATCACTTGATGTTCTTATCTCTGCAGGTGGCACATTCGTTAATGAAGTGCCTACACAGGGTGCCAGCAGAATGTGATTAAAAAACAAGTTTAGACGGTGTCCATGGCATTGCAACACATATAAAAATGGGCAGAGCTTCTGTCATATTGTGGTCACCATCTTGATTTTTTTGGGAGCACACCCCAGGGGAACACCTCTGTCCTAGCAACACTTGAAACACAGCTTCTCTATGCCATCCAGACTCTTTGCTGGGGGATTCATTCTGCCTACACCCGAGCAAGTTAGGAAATCAGTCCAAAAGTGGATGGTGATTTATGCTTAACTCCAGAAACGTCCTCAATTCTTCACCTTCATGTCATCTAGGACATGTTGACCAAGTGGACTTTCCCTTCTTGCATCTAAGAGAAGGACAAATGTGCCCTGGAAGTTTATTTTGTGTGTGATGTCCCTATTACATTGACTGGATCTAATCTAGAAACTGGGAGACAGTGAGTTCGAATCCCGCCTTAGGCACGAAAGCCTACTGGGTGACTTTGGAACAATCACTCTGTCAGCCCAACTCACCTCACAGATTGCTGTTGTGAGGAAAATAGGGGGAGGAAATAATAATGATAACAACAACAACAAAAACAAAAACAACAACAACAACAATAATAATAATACTAATACTAATACTAATACTAATACTAATAATAATAATAAGAATAATAATAATAATAATAATACTTAGACTTATATACTGCTTCACAGAGCTTTCTAGCACTCTCTAAGCCATTTACAGAGTCAGTATATTGCCCCCAACAATCTGGGTCCTCATTTTACTGACCATCCTCAGAAGGATGGAAGGCTGAGTCAACCCTGAATATTACTGTGTTCACCACCTTGAGTGATTTATAAAGTAATAGAGTCCCCTTAGTGAGATAGGTGTTACAATAAATAAAATTTAATACTAAATAAATAATTAAAAAATGAAAAAGGTGGATAAAAATCTAACAAATAAATAAATACATATCCCAAAGAAGGAAAGGCAAGCCCATAAAGCCCTCTTACCACTACTCTGTGTTGAAGTGTTATAATACAGCTGGATATTAAAACAACAGGTTTTAATGTGGCCGCAGAGCTGATTCTTAAAATATACTGAATGCCTACAATGACAAGAACAAATGTACAATAGTAAACAATATGTTGTGAAAAGAGAAATGAGTTTGAAATAGATTATGACAAATGTAAATATAATTTACATTTATATTTCCACTTCATGCCTCTGTAATTTAAAGTGAAATCAGCATGAAGTTATGCATTATAAAGTGTGTTTGATTACCACTAGCTCTCGATAAGGAATATACAATATTTGTTTTCTGAAGACTTGAAAAGATTAAAAGATCCTTTGTTGCTTGCTTGCAAATGGATTCTGTGTTTTGATAGAATAAATTACATAGACATTACCTGGCGTTCATTTAAATCAGGGGTCCCCAAACTTTTTAAGCAGGGGGCCAATTCACGGTCACCCAGACTTCTCGAAGGTCAGACTGGCTGGGTGGGTGTGGCTAGGTGGTCATGTGACTGGGTTGGTGTGGCCAATTTAGCAGCCCATTAAACAATACAAATTAAACTTTAACTTATTATGCTCCTGGGGGTGGAAAGCAGGTTAGTGAAGGGATGGAGCTTGTGTTTGTGAGTGAGTGTTCCCTTCCCACCAAAGGTGGTCCCTATTTTTCTACTTGCATTTTTACATTTTTACATGCTTTCAAACTGCTAGGTTGGCAGAAGCTGGGACAAGTAACGGGAGCTCACTCCGTTATGCAG
>JANHFQ010010565.1:148235-160454 GCA_032468035.1 Aparallactus werneri | reverse complement strand
TTCCCCTGGGCGTCACCAGCCGACATTGTCTGGCTGAGGGCACCCTGAGGAGGCTGACCCTGTGAGAGCGAACCAGGCGATGGGAAGGTATCGATGGCAGAAGGTGGTCTCGCAAGTATTCTGGTCCTAAGCCATGTAGGGCTTTGAATGTTATGACAAGAACCTTGAATTGCACCCGGAAAGCAACCGGAAGCCAATGCAGGTCACGCAGGAGTGGTGTGACGTGGGAGTACGTAGGTACTCCCATAACTACCCGCGCGGCCGCATTTTGCACCACCTGCAATCTCCGGGTGCTCCCCAAGGGCAGCCCCAATTAAGAATTAATTGGATCTCAATTCTCTCAAGCTGTTCCTTATCATTTTGTATAGAATCAGAACTATTTTCTTTTGCTTGGAATGTTTATTGTTATTGAATGACAACCAATATAAAGCAACATTCCTTCTCTCCCTATTAGTTTTCTTTCCACCGTTTATCCCCACTTTTCCTATCTTCCCTTTATTCTTATTGCCTATTTTCTAGGGATGCCAAAAGTCTTCTCTGCTCAAAGGAAATATCTCAATGCAAGGGGGGGTGGGGGGAGAAGAACCAAAAGAAAAAGCACAGTCTGCTTATGAGAGCTTAAAAAAGATACCAAGAAAGTTATGGAGCTGATCTTCCTCATTGAACTTCATTTGTTACAGTAGTAGTCAAATACCTGGCTTTGGAGCTGTGGGTGAATATCTCCAGGCATGGAGAGGTCAGTCAGAAAGAACAGAAGACATCAATGGTATGTAAAACAATGTTTTTTTTTCTAGAAAATGTAACACTATGATTAAGACAGTCAAAACAGAATGGACTACTGCAATACACTTTCAATGGGGCTGCTTTGAATACCATTCAGAAGCTGGAATTGGTGCAGAATTCAATGGCCTCCATGCTGCTAGGCAACAGCTGCTATGGATGTATAATATCAGTGTTGTGGGCCATTCGTTCATTCCTATTAGCCTCCTGAGTATAGTTCAAGTTTTAGTTTGTTTTTAATGCCGTAGGTCATCTGACTCCAAGGTACAGGTAATCTTCATTTAACTGCAGTAATTTGTACAGGAAAGTCCATTGTAAGTGAGAAACTACATCACTGCCCTTTATAGCAACAGCAGTTCTAGTAGGAGAGGACCTCACATAACTCTGATCTGCAACTTCCTACCAACTTCCCATTACTTTACTTGTCAGAAACTGTTAGGGAAGGTTACAAATCGTAATCATTGCATATGCATGGAACATTGCGATGGCCATAATACAAAGACTGATTACAACTACCACTTGCTCAGTGACATTGTAAGTTTGGTTGCTGATGGGAGTGGTCATTAAATGAAGATCCACCTGTGCCTTGTAGAGTAACTTCTCTAGGTGGAACTGACCTGTCCAGTGTACTCATCCCAGGTTTGGCAATCTAGATTGTCCCCGTTGTGAGCCAAAGGAATGGTGCCCTTTCCCTTGGCATCTTTTAAAAAGGTTTTGATAACATAAGAAGAGCAAACTTAAGAGTCAATTAATAAATGCCACTTGAAACATCTGTTCGAATCAGAAGTGAAGAAGAAATTTCCTATTTAAAAAAAAAGATGTTTCTGGATGGGTTGCAAAAATACAAGGATATGATCTCATTAAAACTGAAATAATGCTTTGCAAAGCTTGGTTAGGAAAGCATCTAAAAGAGGTCCGTAATACGAACGTGTAACGGTAGCGCTTGGCATTAGATTCCAGAAAGTTGCTTCGGAGGAGTATCCCGTCTGCAACGCGGGAGCCTTTTTCTTTAACATTCAGCAGGCACAGAATCGAATGTATTGGAAGGTTAGACGATTCTAAAGTATCGCAAGGGGCCGTAAACAATGAGCGGTATTGTTCTGTTTGTATTAAATAAGTCTCTCTGCATTTGCTACGGGATCTCTGCCTGTCTCATTCAGCGCCGTTCAATCGAACCGCCCGCAATCTGCAAAACCACAGGAGTGCGCGTGACGTACCTCTTAAGCTCGGCCTTTCTTCGCACACCCTAAAGGCCCGGTCTCCTTCTATCTCCGCCCCTCTGTGCCGAGTTGTGACCAATAGCACTCATTATACCATTATTCCGTGATTTCCTATTGGGTGTCAGGAGCGGCACGCTTTCGCGCCGGCTCCGACACCTTGGTGATACGGGACTCGGGAAGAAGGAGCTTAAGATGGCGGCCGCTTCGGCGGCTGGGGAACATTTCCTTTTTTTTAGCCCGTTCCCGGCTTTCCTTCTTTTGGCTGAGCTGTTTTTGCTGGCTCAAGCCCCGGCCTTTAGCATCGCCTCTCCCTTCTGTCACCACCACATCCCCAGTGCCAGGGAGGTGAGGATCCTGGGGGAATAGAGGGAGGCAAAATATTCCGAACAAGGGAACAGATGGGCTGGACTGCGGGGCTTAACCCATGCATTTCATTTTTATGTGTTTTTTTTCGCTTGCTTGTTTAAGTGTTCAGAGTTGCTTCCATCGTATCTATGACTTAGTTGTCTGAACAACAGATTATTGAGCCAAATTGTGAAAAAAAAGAGTCACTGATAGATGTACAACCACATTTCAAAACGGCGTTTCCGGGTTCGTGGTCCATATGGGTTGCGAAAGAAAAGTCTGAAATGGTGTTTTTAAACTATTTATTCTAAAACCAACGGGGTCCGTGTCAACTGCTTGTTGAAATAATAATCCCAAACCGGTTTACCTGGAAGTTAACCCCCTTACATCTTATCTAGTACTTTTCATTGTTGGATTCCCCATTCATCAATAGGTTTTATTGGTCAGACTATTTTTCTGAAGATTTTGCAGGCTTTTCAGAGAAAAAAATATTTTGAAAATGCAAGGATGGGTTTTAGAAACTTGGCAAGTAATTTGAAAATTGTAACAGTGAAAAATCACTTGAAATTAGTTCATAGATTTATTTTAGAAACTGCCTATATACTGTGGTGAATAATAGAAATAATAGAAGGCTGTGCAACCAAATAATAAAATAAAGATTTTATATACAATCTATTGGAATAAATATGTTTATCTTCCTTTGTACCAAATATTATTGAGGAATAAGGCTCAATGAGGTTATTAGAAATTAAACACAAAGCAGTTGTATCTATGCTTCAGTTCAGATGTAAACATGAGATTTTAAAACTTATAAAAGCACTTTTATTAAATGCACCTATTCTTCAAACAGGTTGTTTACAAAGTCTATCTTAAAGAAAATCGAGTTATGAAAAGAAACATTAATGAACAGCTAAGAATTAAGACTGTATATGACAGAAGTGTTGAAGAGTAAGTATAATAATTCCAAAATTATTATTGTTAACAGGAATAGCTTTCAATTTCCCTATCTGAACAAGAAGGTAAAACATGGTAACCAGTAGAAAAAGGAACTCGGCTGGCTTTATAAGAAGTGAAATAATTTGTAATTTGTGTACTAATAGTGCTTTATGAAGATTTAAAAAATGTCTACTAACTGTTCTCTCTGTTCATAGATTGCTCCCTGGAAAAAAACACCTTATAAAGGTAAATTACTTTGCATTCTATTTTCTTACATGAAATACTGGTTTAATTATTTTAGGCTAAAGATCTGTGTGATGTATACTTTCAAGATTACATTCTAAGTTGCCTAACACCTACGGTACAATTGTTCTAGGAAATTATGTCAGATATAATTCACCCATAATGCTAAGCCATAATGTTGCTTCTTTGCTTTTGATTTAAAATAATGCATGAATTAGGTCACTCTAATAAAGCATAAATATAATATTTCCTTAATCATGATTAACATGTCAACAATAAGATACAGGCTCACATTTTCTCATTTCCTTTCTTTACACCTTCCTTCTGCAAATTCCATTTTGTTTAAGTCCAGATTTAGCAAAAATCACAATATGTTAGAATTAATTTATTTCTATCCCAGAGATAACAAGTTACCTGCCAGATTAAAGAAGTGAATTTCCACCTCATCAGTTTCAGCCCTTACATATTTGCAGCATGCAGCTAATTCGGCTGATGAACAAAAGTAGGTAGGCAGCTATTCATTCTTCAAAACTTTTATTTCAACCCCAGAATTGGTGCCTCAACTATCCACTAGTAGATTCAGCATAAAACCACAACATCAGTAAAGGTAATAATCTTTTCAGAAGTGCCAGTTTTCTAAAATATACAGTATGCTTTTCTGGATTATTGTTTCTTTTTAAAATTCCATCTTGTTTTCTGATGTTACTATTTTACTTTATTATAGGTTTGACATAATGTCTTTGAGGTCTTGTATCAGGTGGAATTGTTTCCCCTCCCTAAGATCTTAAGTTTACCAACCACAAATTATCCAACTATGGTAGTTTTCAAGACTGGAACTCTTGCGATTGGCAAGGGGCTACTATATCTTTTTAAATAAAGCTAACTTACTACATTGATGGATGTAAAAATACTGGTATGACTACAATATCATTAGAGTTTTGACTTAAATCTTTAGAAGGAATTTTTTAAAGTATCAAATCCTCCTTTTCAATTTTTCTTTTGTTTAGAACAAGCTTTTCCCACAAGCTATTTCTTATTTAGAGAATGCATTTCAAGTTCGGAAACCTATGGGTACTGTCCTGTTAAGTAGGTATGTATATTTTTCAGCATTTTTAATTGGGAGAATAAGTGAGATTTTTTTTACAAATACGTTCCATATATTATTTTTCGTGTCTCGAAGAGAGGAGTTCAATTTTAATAAGCAACTTAATATTCTGACAATGCTTAAAGCTTTTATAATTAGGATATTGTTTTGTGTAGGACTGTTATGTGCATTCATCTCACTCACAAATATGTGATTATGATTTAATTGAAGACAGTGTGTAACAAACCAGTACTTAAGGAAGAAGGATGATCCTCACAGATACTGTCGAGAAGCCTGTGCAGAACATACCAAGTGTGGGCCAATTATAGTCCCTGAAGAACACCTGCAGGTAACTCAGACTTATTTTATGATTTGTAGCTCAGATCATGCAGGAATATTTATTTATACCAACAAAACATGCAGATACATTAGTCATCACATTCCCTTCTAAATGGCAAAACTTGCTAAGAAAAATGCTAAAGCACCTATATCAATTTAATTTGCCTGATGTAAAACAGCTGTGCTATAACATCTGAAAATTTTTAATTTCTTTTTTTTTTAATTCAGAAACCTAGGAAAGAAGATGATAAATCTATATTTTAATATTACATTCCTTCTTTTTCAAATTTCTTTATGAACTTTGGGTCTTTTCAAGCTCTTTTTCTTTGTCACAAGCAGTAGTATAAAACTTTAAAAATAATTAGAATAAAATCTTAATTCAAATGTTTCTTCAGCCAAAGAAAGAAAAGTGGGAAATATGTATATTTTATAGTTAAAAGAGAGAAAACAGTTTGATCTAGTGGTGAAAGCATCAGGTTAGAAGTCATCCATCCAAATATTCTAGTCCTACCTTAGGCATGAAACCCTGGCTGGGTGACTTTGGACCAGTCTATTTCGCTCTCAGCCCAACCCATCTCACAGGGTGATTGTTGTGGGGAAAATAGAAACAGGAAGGAGAATTAGGTATGTTCCTCGCTTTATAAAGGCGGGATATAATTTAAATAAATAAATATTTGAAGACTTTGACACTGACTTCTTGAAATGTAATGTCTTAGCAATGTAGGGTATGTAATACGAATGGACGGAATTGTCAAACTGTTGGTGAAGCAGACAAGGAAGGCATTCGAGATGCTGATTTTATACTATATGTTAGTGCTCTGACTACTGAAAGATGTGGCCAAGAAAACATCATCGCATATGCAGCTTATTGTCAGCTAGAAGCAGATATGGACAGGTAATCTCCAAGTTAACTTTAAATGGATGAACAATCAGATGAAATGTACTGAAAAGACTTTATTTACCATCTGTGGATTGATCAGATTTCTCCAAGGACAAAGATAGTGAATGATCTGTCAATAGACATCACAACTGGTTTTCACAATTGATTATTTTTCCCAAAGTCATTGTTTCCCAATCTCAGAAAGTTTGATTCAGTAGGTGGGCTGTGGGGAGCTACAAACCTCAAGTATTTCCAGTGAAGATTTATCTGCATGTATTCTGTTTTGAACAGTGTTCAAAAACAAAAGGAAGGGTGGATGATGTAGCCAGGGAATCAGAAAGATATAAATATCCTACCCCACTCACTTCTTCCCTGCTGAACTTCAGTTGATAATGCATTATTCTATGATTACATTGCATGAAAGGTCACACAGAACCGTCAGTGAAGACAGCAGCAGGAAATAGGATTCCAAGTGAGTCCTGCTGGCTGAGGTTTTCCCCATGTAAGAATAAGAGGAGAACGATAACCCTGCAATGATCTGAAGGCTTTCATAGGAAGCTACATTTTAAAGTACAATGCCACAGTGATTCCCCTTGTGTTGGGCGGGCTGTGAGCAGTTGGCCTGCAGAATCTCCCATAGTATATCTTTCATGCTTCCTGTCCCACTTGTGTGGGGTTTTTTTAACATTTTTTTAAAAAGGTAGACCAACTTTTATTCCCAGTATCTGCTCAGATGGATACTGTATACATAATAGTTGGCTGCAACACAGGCTTTGTTAAGAAATATGCTTATCTGCCTAGAAAAGGACGAAAGTGATAAGGAGTATCATGCAAGGTGAGGCTATATTCAGTTAGCTTTAGATATCCCACAAACTATCAATTTACTTATGGTAACTCTGTTGGGAAAAGCACCTATATCATGTCAGTATTTAAAGACGCCCACCGACCAAAAAGTTTGAGGCCCACTGAAATAACAATTGTGGTCTTGTACTTGGACTTCCTGCCTATCTTCATTGCGTTGCTACGAGAAAAATAAAAACAAGCGTGTGGAAACTATTTAAAGCTTCTTTGAAGAAAGACATGATATTAACTCATGAATTATTAACGTTCTGTAGTTTGAAGCAAGAAATGTTTTACTTAAGGGTCATCATCTCAGGAGCATAGATTGTATCTATGGCTGAGAAAATCCCAAATATGAGAATCACTTACTTCTGTATGGCCTGTGTTGCTGGTTATATGATCAATATTGAGTTTTTTCTTAGCACAGTGGAAAGTGAATATCTCAAGTGAACTTAAGGGGGAAAATGTATATTTGATAGGAAACCTCATAGATGAAATTTTTACAGGTACCATAGTTGTCCATGCATAAGTACCACTAATTGAGAGAGAACCTTTTTTTTTTTAATTCTGAGTTTACATTCCACAGATTTAATGGTTGCATGAGAAAAGGTTTACTCCAGGGACATTTTTGTATATAAGATGTTGGTAAGCTATGATAATACAAGATATTTACATGTAATAATGAAGCTTAACATTTTAAGTTCCTCCTTTTGTAAAATGTATCTCCATTTTTCCAGACCAATTGCAGGATATGCTAATCTGTGTCCAAATATGATCTCAACCCAACCCCAGGAGTTTATTGGCATGTTGTCTACAGTGAAACATGAAATCATTCATGCTTTGGTAAGAGCTGGTATTCAATGTTATGGATTTTTTAAAATCCTGTAAAAAGTGATTCCTAAAAAATGTGTACTCGGGCTCAAAAATCCTATAAAGTGTACATGATCACAGTCTAGATCTTTATAGCAGGCACAATATTAAAAGATGAGGAGAAAGAAAAGATAGTGGTAGTTCACCAGAGGAAAAGAAGAAAAATCAAGACTGATTATAAACATTTAAGCTTCAATATTATGAGCATTTTTGATCCTGTCCAATTCCCCAAATTCTCTTTATATCTCTCCTCATTCACCATTTTTTTTTCCAAAGTCTTATCTTTGAGATTGCTAAATAAGGCATTGCCCTAATACTTGGTTTGGAATTTAACTTATTAGTCATATTTTCTTCATGCTAGACTATGCTAGAATTTTCGTGATGGTTTGTGTTTTTGGGAATATTTCTGACACAGGTAATCCTTGCTTAATGACTGCCTTGTTTAATGATTATTCAAAGTTACAACAATGCTGAAAATTATTATTATTTATTTATTTTTATTTTTTAATTTTTTTTATTTATTTAAAATGTAAATTTATGACCAGTGCTCATACTAATGCCTTTTGCATGCTTCAGAGCCAGCTTCCGACAAGTAGAGTCAATAAAGAAGCTGTCAGTAAAGTTGAATATTGTGGTCACCTGTAGTCCTTGCTTAATGACTGCTGATGATTCATTTAATGACAGTAGCAAAAATGAGGTTATCAGTCTCGTGCAGTCATGTGATACCTTGTTTACTAGTCATGTCATTAGTGATGCAGTTACCGATCCCAATTAGGATCATTACCTTGGTGTAGGTTTGTGTCTTTCTTCCTCTCTTCCTAGCCATTTTCTGTCAGAAAATTTGTTGTGGGTTAAACATAATGTAAAATACTTTTGGGGTTTTATTTAAGGGTTTCTCCGCTGGACTTTTTGCATTTTATCATGATGACGATGGAAATCCTTTGACTGCTAGATATGCAAATGGATTGCCACTATTTAATGAAAGGTATATGCTGACTTTTACAATTTTTTACAAAACTGGATTCACTGAACAGTACTTGTGGGTATGATTAAAAATAGCTATTATGCAAATAGCAGAACTGCTTCCTAGTTTTCAGTGGTAATTACATTGGAAGTCAGTTGTCTTGAAGATAAAATTGCTACTTTACTCATATATTCAATAGTTGAGACTCAGCTTATTGATCATATGAAGATCTAATCCTGCTTCCCAGTTGTAACAACTGAATTGTCTTCCTTTCAGCCTTGGTGTGTATCAGTGGAGTGATAAAGTTATACGTAAAGCAGTAAGATTATGGGATGTGCGGGATAATAACATTTTGCCTCATAATGTATTCCTTTTGGTAACTCCTAAGGTAGTTGTAAGTATTATTTTTATTTTCTTTCACAAAAATCTGAGCTGATTGTCTAGACCCTTAGTGGCAAATAATGATGGAAGCCATTTTCAACATGTTAAAATTCAGCCCTGCTGCTCAATCTCTGACAAAAATGTTTCCTCATATTATCAATTTACTTTCAAAATCAGTTTAGCTTAGAAACCAATTCCTGGGGGTCCTCTGAGTGACAAGAGAAGATTAACCAGGAAATATATTGTACCTATAGTTGCATATTCTCCAAACCCCCAATATCTTTGAAACACTGCCACAGAATCTAGAAGAATTATAATGCCTCAATACTCTGCTCCTCTCAATTCTCTATAGCAGAACAAGCAAATTTGTCAATCTTTTAGGTGTTAATTTAGTTCGGCCAACATCCCTTATTGTACTCTGCTTCCTAGGGCTCCTGGGAGTTAAATTGATGAACACTTGTTATGTGTGAAAAAGGCTCTGAGAAAATTATTCCACTTCCAATGCTGGGTACCACACTATTGCTGCTTCTTCTACTTTATGGGGAATTCTTGAAGGCTCCAATTGTGTTTAAATTATTAAAATATTTATGTTTTTTCCTGTTCTCTGTCATTTGTAATGATTTCCAGAATTGAATCATTGCTAAATGCTCCATAATAATGTACTGCAGGGGCTGAGGTGGCGTGATCTGTCACAGAAGTATAGTATATACCCTTTTGCTGGTTTCCAAGTGCTATTAATTTATAATGAAATTTCTTGACTTTAAGAAAGTATGAAAGCATCTTGGGTTCTCTCATTAAAAATCTTTGTTGGATAAATATAATGTAAACTTGATGTGTAAAATGAAGCAGGTGTTATTTTGAAATAACTAATGTTGAGATTTGTCTAATACCTTTCTAAAGGAGGAGGCAAGAAAACACTTTGACTGTCCAAATTTAGAAGGAATGGAACTGGAAAATCAAGGTGGCATAGGCACAGAGCTTAATCACTGGGAGAAACGGTTATTAGAGGTTAGTATAGTCAATTAATATATAGATGTACATGGGGTTGTTCCAGTATGAAATTTAACCTGTGGAATCTCAACTGGTTTTGTCTCTGGTAAGTAGTAATACAGCAACTCAAGGATGTTTAGAATGATTTTTTTAATTGATCAGTACAGCCAGAATGAATATAGGTATATATCATTAACTAAAAACTAAAAGCCACCAGAGAATATATTGTTCTTTTTTCCTACATACCTGGATTTATTTAATTCCTTTATTTTGAAGGTTGTAGAGAAGAATTCTGTATTAGTCTGTAAATAATACAAAATTGGTTGTTTAGTAATCAAAGGAAAGATGCAGATATCTTTGTCAAGATACCAGGCCAAGAATGAAAATTTATTTATATTGTATAATTTAGAAGCATTCACGTTAACAGTTACAGTAAATGTAGGTTCTCTATTCTTCCATTTAGCTACCCTATTGCTCTGTTTCTTATTATAAGAAAATAATCATGGATGTAATTTATAGATAGCTCCCTGACATCCCAAGAGCAACTCCTAATTTCTCTGTGATTATTAAAGTAATGACATACACTTCCCTATTGGCAAAAATATTTTTCTCTTCCACTTGTTTGCTTCCCACAAAATGCAGGGCTATTTCTCTGTTCGGTTGCTTTACTGCGGCTAACTATTATTAATGTTGGTTAATTCCAGAATGAAGCAATGACTGGATCACAAACACAGAACAGGGTCTTCTCCCGGATTACTCTGGCATTAATGGAAGACACTGGGTAAAAAAAGATACATTATAGTTATATAATATTACTTAAACAGTAGTGTAATGGTTTCTAAATTACCTCCAAAGTGTTACAAAACTCTAGTAAGTGGACAGTAGAAAATACTTCCTAATAGGCCATAATTGTCATGGATTTCCCTGCACTGTTGGAAATGCATAAAGACATGGAAGAGAATAGCAGCAAGCTGGTGGATAGGTGCCTAGTCTCACAGAGTTGAATGGTATTTATGGGGGATTTTATGCTGTCTGTTGCAACACATTCCCAATGCTTTCTAGCAGCAACCTTTCCGGCTCAGTGTACCTGTGGACGCAGCAGCAACAAGATAAGGGCGGAGAGGGGATGGTTTCCATGTGTGCACACAGCTTTCACAAATGCAGCTTCACACACATGTGCACTCACCCATCACTTCCATGGCTGGTTCTGAATGGACTGCATCCCGGCACTGAGCCACAGACCGGGGGTTGGGGGTTAGGGACTCCTGGTTTATAGCCCAAAAAACCCAGACAAATCATATTTGTTATTTGCTTATCAGAATATACAGTATATTAATGAACAAGCTTAAGTATTGGGAAGGAGAACCAGGAGTCTTGGGCAATATAACACAGATGTCTTCTTTACAATCTAATAATCCCTAAGATTATTAACACTTTGATTCTTTGTTGTTAATAGTTCAGAAAGTTGGACTCTAAAGAATCATTTCCATTTCCATTTGTTATTTTTGCAGCTGGTATAAAGTGAATTATAGCATGGCAGAAAAACTAGAATGGGGTCGAGGAAAAGGCTGCGACTTTGTGATGAAAAGCTGCAAGTTTTGGATCAATCAGCAACAGAGAAAGTAAGAATAATATATGTGCACTATGTATTCATTGATGGCCCTGAAATTGTCCTTACACATTAACTATTGTGAATAATGAGTAGTATTTATTAATACACCAAAGCATATAACACGTTAACTGCTGTTCTGTTTTTAATCTTAAGAAAAGAACCAGTAGCCCCATATTGTGACACTCTGAGAAGTAATCCATTACAATTAACATGCAGGCAGGACCAAAGAGCAGTAGCAGTGTGCAATTTACAGAAATTCCCTCAACAGTTGCCTCAGGAATATCAGGTATGTTGTATGACACATGAAACAAAAGTATGTCTCATTCTTCTGAATTAATAACCTTATTCAGAAGCAGTGTTAAACCAAAGGCTGTATTTACTCAACGTGCTATGCCAGGGTTCATGTATTAGGTTTGGTTTTATCATTACAAGGGACTAAAGCATTCCTAGTGCCCTTCCATATGCTTATATTTGCACTGATTCTGTCTAGTGGAGGAGGGTTTAAAAGGCAAGATAGATGCTTTAAGGTTCCGCAAGACTTAGGCTACCCTCTTTTTTGCCTCTTAAAACTACCTAAACCCCCAAATTAGGAAATAAAACATCCCAGAGAGATACCTTGCTGCTTCAAAGAGAAGAAAGACAAAATGTACCGTCTATTTGTTGTTGTTAGTTGCGAAGTCGTGTTCGATCCATCGCAACCCCATGGACAATGTTCCTCCAGGCCTTCCTGTCCTC
>JANHFQ010010562.1:6122-17391 GCA_032468035.1 Aparallactus werneri | reverse complement strand
CCAGACAGTCATTGCAACGACCAGTTCGGTGATCCAGATGTAAAATTAACATCCAGTTTGCCCAAACTGGTCTGAATCAGCTGAATCCCACCCATGGTTATAGCTCATGTTGTAACTTACACAAATTGCTTCCCCCTGGAGATACTCATGGTTCAACTCTTGAACACTACAGGAATTCAAATCCCATAGCATCACGTAGAAATATCTGTCCAGCTTCTGTTCCAACATAGCCCAGCAAAGAGATGCCTACAACCAGCCATTTAAAACATTTATTAAACTCTTGGAGTGACTCACACAGATCAATAATATGCCCTTCTTTGCCCTCAGACTTAACAGCCAAAAGGATGGAACATTACAGCAGTGATTTTTATGTAGCACACCAAACTTTGATCACATTTGTATGAAACTACTCTATAGTTCAATGTCATGCAACCCTGCCAATGAGGCTACCTGAGTAACCCATGGTTACATTAACCATGGGCAAGTAGTTGGAATGCAGTGGAAAAAATGGGATCAAGAAGGAGGGAGAAAACAGAAGCTCAGGTAAGTTGCAGTTCTTGAAATGACTAGCTGGGGCAAAAAAACCAGTAGTTTAATGTAGTTGTTCTCTAGGTAGAAGAGGAAGAATCATTCTCCTTCTCTCACCATTTGTTTCCAAGCCTGCTGATAAAGTTGCTGTTAGAAATAGATGAAAAGTAAGACAGGTCATCTTAGCAAAAACAATAATGTGCAGGGCCCAGAAGAAAAAAAAAACCAACAAAATGTGACAAATTACAAACAAGCATTGTCTGACTGCACATTGTTGGCCTGTTGGCTGAACTCTGCTGTTTTCTTTAGGAAGAAACATGGCTTTGAAGGTCTTCAGATTAGAGTCTGCCTCAACCAATGCCCAGAAAGATGCATTCTTCTGGGTGGCCAGATTGTGGCGCCTTCCTAACCCCTATGCTGTGCGGCTTGTGCCCTTTCTAAAAATGCTGTGCCACAAACACACTCGATTGCTATAAAGAAGAGCTCAAAAGCCTGGAGAACAAGAGAGAATGCCCAGCTGAAAACCACAGTTTGCTCAGTTTAGTGGGCCTCAGAATGCCTCCGATGAAAGCTTGCTGTGCGTCAGGGGAAGAGGGAGGTCAAAGAGGGCCACGGTAAAGAAAAAGAATGCATGGTGCCTATTTCACCCCAAAGCACTCAGAAATAACAACTGTGGGGGAATAATGATAGATGGCATGTCTTGGAAGGAGAAAATATGTACAAAGGGCTCAAAAGGACTAGGTGATACTAAGTAAGCAGGAAGACAACATGTACACACACACATACACACACAAACCAAAATCATGCCATTATTTCCTCAGAGCAACAAAGGCCTGACTAAAGGCACACAAATCAAAGAAAAGCAGTAGGCCCGATCCACTTAGAAACTGTCTGATACAAAATCCTCTAATGACAACACAATCTGTGTTGATGTGTTGCCACCTGATGTATTGCCAGACTTCATGGGGAAATCTCTGATTTTTAAAAAAAAGTCAAGATGGCAGCCATGGTTGTGCGCTTCATGCTCTGCCCGTAGTTTATGTGTGTCGCTTTTCTGAAATGAAAAGTGAGGTACTAATGCAATGAAAGAAGGATTAAATATAGGCTGATGGATTTCCAGGAGGGAAGGGGTTTACTCCAGAGGAGTAAAAGGCAAGTTACTCTGGATATTCAGTCAATTCAGTTTATTATCAATTCAATTTATTTCAGTCATAAACCAGAGACCAGAACAAATAAAAACACTCAGTAAATATAGAATTACAAATTCTAGAATACAATAATAAATAAATGCTAAAATCTATGATAAAATCCAGTCTGTCAATTAAACATGGTCTAACTATACTAAAATTACAATCCATAAACTGTGTCGCCTATAGTCAGTTTAATACTAAAAGGGAAAGGAATAAGCAGCGCAACGCGTTTGCCACATTTGTTGCATAAAATAGCTATGGTGGATTAGACACATGTTTCCGACGAATCCTCAGGGCTGCTGCACAGAATCTAGCCACTTGTGCTGTGGTATGGACTGTTCGTCCTTAAGCAGGCACTGGAGATAAGCAGTGTTAGAACGGACAGGATACTTAGCAATTATTGGAAGAATATATTTTTTTTCTGAATCTCTCTGTAAAAGGAGCGTCGAAGGAGTATGTGACCAACTGTCTCCAGCTCTCCTGAGCCACAGGAACAGAGGCTTTCAGTCAGTGGTGTCTCTTTATACTTGCTGTAGAGGATGGCCAATGGAAACACATGGCACCATGTGAGTGAAAATGCTCTCTGATGGTTTGCTGACTCTAACTGGCTAAGATAGCTGACAGGAGTAACAACATATCTGATGGTATCTGGAGTGAATCTGGATATTATGTGTAAGAGAAAGAGGATGAAGACAGCCTCTTCCTAATAGTTCACAGAATATATGGTAGATGCAGATTGTCAAATCCTCAGTTTGGCAAGATGGATGTTAGGCCCAAATCCAAGAATGATATGCAGTGAATCTTTCAAGCTTTTATTGTTTAATGACTATCTACTGGTGATGGAGAAGGGTCCTGCATGTTACTTGGACAGCAAAGATGACCAATAAGCAAGTACTGGAAAACATAACACCAGATATATCACTGGAAAGACAAATCACAAAACTATGCCTCACTTATTTTGTCCATGTCATGCATGGAAATTTGCTGGAGAAAGCAATGGTGTTTGGAGGAGTTAGTGATAAAAGGAAATCAGACTACCAAAAAACATGGTGGCTGGACACTATCAAAGCTGACAACAGCCAGAGCATAGCAAAAAATCAAAGACATACTGCAAGATCAGAAGTGAGTACTATCCCACTCACTCACACTCACACGTCAGTGTGGTTTATGGAGGGTTTTATTTGTCTTCCCCTAGCAGTTCTCTTCACCCAGCTTTATAACTGTCCCAACTAAAGCCAGCCATGAGCAAGCCCAGATAAATTCACTAGGCAATGGCCAATTAGTCCACAACACAAACAGCACACTGCTTAAACAGAAGTCAAATAAACAAGCATAAAGCCCGCAGGCAAAACCTAAAGTACATCCACATTAACTCATGGGTTGTAGTAATTCAGAGTCTCAGGAAACACAAAGGAGCACACAGCCGTGACCCACACACGTTGCTTCCAGCAATGCCTCCCTCTGCCTGCCATGCTAAATAACCCCCATTGCAGCTCATCAAGAGGGACGGAGCCTTTCCCCGAGCAATCTGGCAGACCTCCGCTTCTCTGCCCTGCGTGCTCTGAGATCCACTATGGCAGGCACCTCCTCCCCCTCTTCTTCACTGGCCTGCAAGCTGTCCCCAGCCGAAGCCTGTTATGCGGACAGTTCAGGGTCAGTAATTCCTGATGTACCAGGAATGATCTCATCCCCCCTCAAGCCGGCCTCTGAGAAAGCGTCAGAGGAGTCATCACACAGAGAGACCTGGCCCATAGAATTACTGAGAGTTGGACACAACTGAATGGATAACATTATCATTGTCATCACCTATAAGAATATATGCTGGTCAAACATTGAGAAGCAAGAAATATGGGGCAGTGGGCATCCTTCAGGTCTGATGGACTTTAAGTTTCACCATCCCTAAGTAACATGGTTTGCAGAAGAAGGCTAGCTTAAGCACACTTCCCACAAAAAATGACCTTTGTGAAGCTGAGTTTTGCCAGACTGAGAATTCTACTATCCGCATCTACAATATATTCTAGACTAAATGACCTCTAAAGTTCCTTCCCTGAAATCCTTCAATATGTTTGCTGAATCTACAAATAGAAACAGAAAGACTGTGGCAAAAGACAGCAAAGGGAATATATATAGTAATAGGCACCTTGGGTACAAACAGCCTGAACAACATTAGAACACCATCGGCATTAACAAAATCAGCATCAGTCAGTTGCAAAATGCAGCTTTACTCAAAAGAGCTCACATCCTGCAACACCATTAACACCATCAAACATCCACATCTGCCTATCTCAGGTCCTTGGGAAGGACTTGCTTGGCAGACAAAAATGCCAAATCTAACCTAAACATCTGGCTGACTGTGTGACAAACCATAAAAAGTGGATAAAAATGCCAAATCCATACCTTTAATTGCATCAGTAATCCACTTTGGTGGGAAGGTAACAGCGCTCTGTGCACCTTTGGTGTTTAGTCATGTCAGCCACATGAACATGGAGATGTCTTTGGACAACGCTGGCTCTTTGGTTTTGAAATGGAGATGAGCACCGCCCCCTAGAGTCAGAAATGACTAGCACGTATGTGCAAGGGAACCTTTATCAGACGCGATTCAGTGATCACAAAGAAGGAGTCTAGTGGGAACTATCAAGGAAGGTTGACTCAGGTTTCCAGCCTTTCAAGGTCAATAAAATGAGGACCCAGATTGTTGGGGGCAATATGATGACTCTGTAAACCTCTTAGAGAGGGCTGTAAAACTCTGTCAAGCAGTATATAAGTCTTAAGTGCTATTGGTATTGTTATTTCTAGAAGTGATTGCCAGTAGCCAGAATTTTCAGTAACTTTGGTTTAGTTTTTTTGTTGAAATAAAGCTTGCTTTCTTTTAAATGAACATCTTCTCCAGAATCACCGGAGCTCCTTCATTCATGCATTATGCATGAAACCTTTCTAGTAGCTGTGAATGAAATGCTAATAACAGAATTCCTGGAAGTGTAAATTGGTCCCTTTTGTTTGTAGTTTAATTTAGGGAGGAGAATAAATGCCAGCTCAGCCCAAAGAGTGAGGATCTGATTTTACTCTTAGACAGGTAAACATTACACTTCTGGGCATCATTACAAGAGTTGTGGATGCAAGATATTTTGGAATGCCTTTTAAAAATGCGGCCCTTTTACTTTGAATTACTGTCTACACAAGCTAGGGTTTTTTTTTCTTAAAAAAAAAAGAATATAGAAATAAACAGTGGCAGGTTATTGGTAGCTGCATTTGATAGCAGTTGTCATCCGGTAGCAACATATGGCAGCAATATGGCCTTAGCATGTGGTTTCAGAATGCAAGAAAGTAAGCTTGAGTTTATGCACTCTACCTTCCTGGTATTCAAAATGCACACCCCTTCCCATAATAAATGATGATCTGACCTTTCAAATAAACATGTTATAATGTCTTTCCTTCATGCCTTCCTCCAAAGCTGTTACTCATCAAAGAGCCAAACTGGGCTTTATACTAAAAAAGAGCCCCCAAGGACAAATGCCAACTCACATTTTAAGGCATTTGAATGTAAACACTAAACTTTCTAATAACTACAAATAGCCACTGTGATCAGAAAGAAAAAGCAAAAGTGAAATACATTAGCAAAGCCATGAAACATAATCCAAGTTTTGTTGGTTAGAATCTGCTTTGGATAGAAATATCAGTTAGACCTATATACCGCTTCACAGTGCTTTACAGCCCCCTCTAAGCAGTTTTCAGAGTCAGCATATTGCCCCCAACAATCGGGTCCTCATTTTACCAATGATGGAAGGATGGAAGGCTGAGTCAACCTTGAGCCCGGTGACATTTGAACTGCCAAATTACAAGCATTCAGCAGGCAGCAGAAGTAGCCTGCAGTACTGCACTCTAACCACTGCACCAACCCGGCTCCTGGATGGGGAAAAAAGAATTAATGAAAGGCAAAATATAAGCATTTTGAGCATCCTTTAAAAAAATGTATATATCATTACGAAAGCCATTAAAATAATGGGTGGCAGTATTTTGCTGCAAGACTGATGCCACGATATTTGCAGTATTTTGTATAATTTTATTTGGGGACAGCAGAGGATAAGATGGTTAGATAGTGTCATCGACACAATGACAGTGGAGGACAGGAGATCTGGCATGCTATGGTCTATGGGGTCATGAAGAATTGGACAGGACTTAGTGACTGAACAAAAACAAAATAAGAAAGATGAGTGCAAGGAACCTGCATACCAAAAGATAGTCAAGGACAGGATGAGGAATCTGCCCTTATTCATTTATATAATACTTATCATCCCTGGCCATTGACTAAATTTGCAGATCAATAGAAGCTGGCCATTGGCTAACAACATCAGGAGTGTCAAAATTCTGTTTTCTCTGGGTTTATTACCTTTGGGAAGAGAAAGAAGGAAAGGAACCCATAAATTAAGATTTGCTTCAGAACAAGGGAAACAGACAGCCTCATTTTGATTGATGATGAACAATTCGATATATTTGGAACAGATAATTCTGTACTCTCCCAGAGTTTGATTATGAATTTAGTGGAAGAAGCCTTAAGCTTCCTACAGTTATATAGCAGCCAGTGAATGGCTGAATGTAGTTCTAGAACATGAATGTTCACAGCCACAACGAGGAAGCTGAAGAGTTGTTTAGCGATTATTAAATATTCCAGAATCACCACAATTTGTATCAGTGTGATATAGTGATGGAGGTGTTGGACTAGGATCTGAGCAAGTCAAGTTAAAGATCTCCTGATGTAGTGAGATGTGGTACAGAGTCACCAAAGGGAGGGGGTCTTTCCCAAATAGCAAAGGGGCAGCTCAGCATGGAATCTTTGGTGTGCAGGAAGAGAGACAGGGTGGATCTTCCCTAAACATTCAAATAATATATCTAGTAGTAATGCAGATTTTTGCTTTAGTCTGACAAGATTCATCCCTATAGGTCCGTGATGGCGAACCTATGGCATGTTTGCCAGAGGTGGCATGCAGAGACCTCGCCATCGCCAGCTGTTTTTTTAGTTTCTGGCATGCTGGCCAGCTAGTCATCATGGGTGTTGGAGTGCAGGAAAACAGCCCAAAAATGGCCAAAAAACAGGCCATTTTCCAGGCCATTTTTAGGCCATTTTCCAAGCTGTTTCCAGGCTGGTTTTGGGCTGAAAAATGGCATGAAAATGGCCTAAAAACAGGCCCCATAAGTGGCCAAAAACCAGGCATGCATGCACTGGTCAGCTGGTCTTCTGGTTTCCGGTTCTCTGGCCTGCGCACATGCACACACGTTCCGCTTTTGGCACTCGGTGCTGAAAAGGTTGGCCATCACTGCTATAGGTGAACAACAGTAAGGAAATTTTTCTGGAGTAATTCCTCTTGTCACTCTTGGTTCCTTCAGGACTCTTTCAGCTAGAAATTCAACTGAATCTTTTTCAACCGAACCTACCTCATAGGGTTATTGTTGAGAAAACAATAGAGAAAGGAATGCAGTGTGAACCATCTGGGCCCTTGGGGAACAGGTGGAATATAAGAATTACAGTATGTAAAGATAGACAGACCTAAAAATAACTGACTTGGATATGCTTGGCTTTACATCTTTGCTATAAACCTCTTAAAATGTTCTAAATTCCCCACTTGACTACTACAACTGTTTGCTCAAAACTGGTAACTTGATCCTAAGACGTGACTCATTGCAAAATATCAGAAATATAAGTAGAGAAGCCAGGCTTTGGATTCTAATAGATGCTTAACAGGAGACTATAAAGCTTTATTTCTGGGTGTGCGAGTTAAATACATCTCTGCGGCAAATGAACTAAGAAGATTGTTTATGAAAATAAGCACAGGGCTGTTTCTGACCCTGAGAACATGAGGCCAATACCAAAATAGGACTAATGTGAGGCTTATGATTATGATGAAAGATTGTGGAGAATAATTGATCCTCCAGTTAGGTGAAAGTCAACAAATATGGGTGTCTAGTAAAAAAGGTGCTGTTACTTGGATTCAAAGGGAAAGTATAAGGTTTGAAATGTAGAGGACAAAGATTCTACTGCTAATCAATTATTGTCTTGTAAAAATGAGAATCCTGCAGAATCATTTGAGACTTCAGCCATAGAGGGACAGGTTTTTGATCATAGTTTGGAGGTTGCAAGAACTTGCAAACCCTACAGCATTTATGTTTTCTGACACTGGTTGCAAAATTATTTCTATTATGCATTGGTCAAACTATCTGAAATACTGTATTCATTTGTGAGTGCCATAGTTTTAAGAAAAGAAATTAGACACTGTTCAGAAATTTTTTTTTCCAGAAAAGTGAATACTCTAAAGTCCCTGTACCATGAGGGAGAGATGAAAGAAGAGTTTTGTGTGGAGAAGAGAAAAATTAAAGAGAATTGTGCTTGCTACCATTACCTAGCTATTGCACAGAAGATCGAACAGATTTTGAAGCATGCAGAAGTATAACAGTGGCTAATAACTGCAGGATTGCAGAGAGAGATTGGATTGAAACCTGGGAGTTGTTTTACAATGAATATGAGAATCTTTGAAGATGTTAAAGCTGAGATGGAACAGTCCTGTCTAAGCAATACTATAGTTCTCCACCCAACCCTAATACAGGTAGTCCTCAACTTACGACCACAATTGAGCCCAAAATTTATGTTGTTAAGTGAGACATTTGTTAAGTGAGTTTTGCCAACTTTTTTGACCTATTTTGCCACAGCTGTTAAGTGAATCACTGCAGTTGATAAGTTAGTAACCTGGTTGTTAAGTGAATCTGGCTTCCTTGTTGATTTTGCTTCTCAGAAGGTGATCACATGACCTTGGGACACAGCAATGGTCATAAATATGAAACAGTTGCCAAGCATTTGAAATTTGATAGGGATTCTGCAAAAGTCTTAACTGTGAAAAAAAATTCATTGCTGTTATAACTTTGAACTGTCACTAAATGAACTGTAAGTTGAGGACTACCTGTACTTGGATTCTTCAAGGAACAGGTTAGGGTAGATGCCCACCAAGATTCCTTCCTGCTGTGAGTTTCAATAAATAAGACCAAGTCCTTTTTCATCATGGCAATAGGCATAATGACAATTATTCAACAGTAGATGGTTGAATGTATTAATATAGGACTCTGTGTGGGTCTAATATGAGACAAGGAAATAACTTAGGGTGCCCTTTGAATAAGGTCAATAGCATGGTTGCTTCTTTAAAGATGTGCTTTGATGTTTGGCAATTGCATATGAAATCTAGGCATGATGGCATATCTTCCCTAAAGGAAGGCATTTTCAATCATTAGCACCAGCATTTCTTAGCAGAATTACGCAGAAGACAGATCATCATGGTTTGGCATTACAAGCTGACAGAGGCATATTGGGAATATATATGAAACATTCATTGCCACTGTTTTGGCACGGCAGCGAAACTAAAGTATAAATATACCCTCCCTCCCACATTGCTGGAATGGCATTAAGGATGCTTACAGTACATGGGGATGACGCCTACCCTTTCCTGCTCTAATGGGATCCTAATTGGCAAGCTGGCAGGTCACTAATCTGTTAACTGGGTGATTATATATACAGTCTTTGCTTAAGATTCATGACCAAAGCTTTCAGTTTCTATAGCTTTTTTTTTACATTCAAGAGAGTCTAAATGTATGTTTGTAATGGTGTATATTAGGTAGTGGAACAAGCTGAGAGTATTCTAAAAGGTCATCTAACACAATAAGAAATGTATTGCAATTTCGATATGATCTAGATCAGGCTGTCAAACTCCTGCCCTGCAGGCCAGATGCGTCACATGCTGGCCACGCCCATGCCTGGTTTAGCAAAGGGGGGGGAAGTCTCGATATGTCACATGACACCCCTGATCTCGATAGAACTTACACTGATAAATGCCACTATCTATCAAGAACATAGGCCAAACAGGACAATTATTAGCCTTGGATAAAGACTTGGCAATATCCAAGAATTACGTGGATGCCTTTTGATTTCTGGATGTCATAAAGAAGGCTGAACACGGTTTTTCTCCCAACAAAAACATTATGAAGACATGTTTTCTCTCCATGGCTCTTGGGAATTATTTTTTTTTCCAGATTTACATTTGTACTACTGGTCAGTATTGGCCACTTATCAAGAGCATGCAAGTCAGTCACTGGTTCTTGACCCTTATTTGGTTTCATCTAGTTTTGTATTTCATCTTCCTCTGTTTCCTCTGTAGCATTACTGCTTTTGCAGCTATGAGCATGCCTTAAATGAGTGCTGAACTCCTTTAGGGTAACTATTTCACTTATCTGCTGAAATGGATATTAATGCAGTATGTCTTAAAATGCAACTAATTGATTAGCAACTAAATGTACCACTGTTAACAGTTTCCAAAATTCTGGCTTTTTTAAAGCATTTGATCTGGCAATCTTCCTTGCAAACACAAATGACACTGGGAACATAAACCATTGCACATAAGTACAGCTTTACATAAATTTATCACGGACAGATCCAATAAAGGCTGGCTCTGTTTTATCCCACTGAAAATAATACTAATGTTCAAGATTAGGTCATCCAATTCACTTCATTTAAACATCTGTTAGTCCCATATAACCATCGAATTGGAAAACCCATAAAACCATTGAATTGCAAATCACTTCTGCAAAGCAGAACACCGAGTTCTCTTTGATTTTCCCAGGCTTTTTGCAATCTTTGTTGCCATAATTCATATTATTTGGGAGCATCCACTAAACTTATTGGATATTACAGCAGTGTGCAGAAAGTGAATTTTTTATCTTGAACAAACCAACATAGCATACTCTACTGGAGGACTGCTAGCTATAACCCGTTGACTTTAACCCATTGCATGCAGATTGATAAACTCGGTAAGTATTTTGCTAACAGAAAAAAAAAATAGCAGGATTGTGTCAAATGGTAGCATTTTGCTTTCTGGGGCTACCTTGAGCTAAGTTGCTAAAGCAATGCTTGGCATAGAAAAGCAAGGTTCACTTTACCTGTCTACTTGGCTTCAAGAAAACTGCCTTCTATACAAATGTACAAGTATGTTGAAGTCCAACAAAGACATTGCTTTGGAATAGCTCCACAACAGCTGAAAGTTAGGTACCACTTTGCATTTGCACAAGCCTACTCATTAGATTTCTTTTTTTACTTGTATTTGTGTAAGCATTTCAGTCTTAAAGAGTGTCAGAAACAGCTGTGATCTAATGCATTTGGAAAACTATAAAATTAACACGAAACTTTCCTCACTTTTTAAAAGGTTTAATCAAGGTTTATTTATAATTGCATTTATTTTTATAGTGAGCTTTGGAAAGGAAAGACATTGGAGTTTGCCACTGTTAAATATTTGTAATGTTATGTCTTACTTGGCCTGGGTTTATTCAATATTTAGTTAGCCATCATCCAGGTTTTTTGCTACACATCCTAGAATCTTTCATCTATGGTTTTTTTTTGGTTTAGAATCTAAATTCTTCTTAAAGTTTGTTTTTTAAGTTTTCCTGTTCTTTCTTTTCCTTCCTTCCTTCCTTCCTTCCTTCCTTCCTTCCTTCCTTCCTTCCTTCCTTCCTTCCTTCCTTCC
>JANHFQ010010561.1:0-21440 GCA_032468035.1 Aparallactus werneri | reverse complement strand
TATTTTTCTACTTGCATTTTTACATGCTTTCAAACTGCTAGGTTGGCAGAAGCTGGGACAAGTAATGGGAGCTCACCGACCTTAGGTCGACAAGCTCAGTGTCTTACCCACTGAGCCACTGCATCCCCTTTCCTAAACAGTACTTATTTCTAAATTTTTATATGTAAACTGATAGTAAGGTTTTCAGAGGGTTTTTTTAAACTAGTTTGTATTGGTCCATATACTGCACCAGTGATATCTGCTCTTATACCTCTATCCTCTTTAATTTGTCCTGTGAAGGACATTGGATTTGTCCTGTGAAGATAGTCCTTCCTTCCTGCCTTCCTCCCTCCCTCCCTCCCTCCCTCCCCTCCTCTTTCTCTCTTTCCTTCCTTCCATCCAGTTGGCTTATAGAAGACAGTTAATGTACGTACATCACACAGTCTCTCTTACTAGCACTAGACGATCTATCTCTTCTTTTTTTGCATGTGTGTTTGCACACTCAAATTTTGATAAGTTACCTTGCAATGTTCTATTTTGAATAGCAACCATAAATACTGAAAACAAAATTGTACTACTAACAACAACCCTGGAAGATTTATCTAACAAAATGCCTCTCATTTTATGTTTTGAAGAACAAAGGTTTTGTGTTCAATAGCCTGCAAGAAGGGAAGAAGAAAAACTTGAGCTGGGTGGGGGCAGCTCTCACTCCTCTTTGTCCTAAAACAAGGAAAAGCAGAAACTCCACCTTGAAGCTTTCATGCACTGATGCTGATCCTTTACAAGAGAATTAATCTGGACTGAATTTATTGGCTTTGGCAGCTGTAAACACTGGAATACCAAGAGCCAGCAAGCCCCAGATTTGCCACCCAGATAAGTCTGCCCAGAGCCCCAGCTACCAATGGAGGCTGGTTATTTTCAAGCTCCCTGCTCAGCTTGTAATCACTCGGTGTTGTATTGAAACCAGATTTACTGGCCCTTTTGAGGAGGGGAACTTTGTGATTTCCACAGCAGACAGAGTTGGAATTTCAGAAGGTCAACCCACCCACCCCCACCTCATCCCACCCCACACCCCACATACACAGGGTAGGGGCTTTTTAGCAGAACCAGTTAGGCAGGAGGGAAGAAGAGACACATTTGCTGGAATTAGCAGGCACAAATATTGTTGCTTTGGGAAAGAAAAACACAAAAATGAAAACAAAGGTAGAATTCAGCAAGGGACACTAAGAAGGCATGCAGTTATGTTCATTTGCAAGCAAGTCCCAAGAAGCTCAATAAGGCAGTAAAAATGCTTTTTTGCTGAAATACCCAGCAAATTTGCTGAAAATTCACTCCTTGTATGCGATGTCTAGCACTATTATCAATTCAGCTTGAGTCAATCTAATAAATTAGATTGAACTCATGATTATGACCCATTTTATGCCTTGAATTCAGGTTAGTCAGTCTGTATTTAAGAAAAGATTTGCTCTTTGATTTTTTTAAACCATTTGACATCTTGCTCGATCCTTTAGCTTTCCTATTGTAAACTTTTAAATGATTAAAAATCAGCTTTCACACCTGCTGTGGGTCTGTGGAACCAATGGATAAAATTATTATCCGAACCATCCCACTAACCTTTTTGTATATTGTGTGATGCAGTTCTTATGTGTAACAGTATAGCTTTTTCAAGCTTCTCTTGATCTGTGCACAAATAGGCATCTAAAAATGGACTACTAGAGAGATCTTTGAAGGACTCAGGCAAAAATATGACGGGAACAACTGCCCAGGGAACAACTGCCCATGATCTGGAAATCTATGACTCCAACAATGCAAACTTCTTGGAACCATTTTTTCTTAATTTTCCAAAACGTTTAAAATGACTAATGTTGCTACTATGTACTCTGGGATTTTAATAGGTTGATTTGCCTCATTTTAATGATTATGTTGATTTTACCCATGCCTTTGTATGCCATCTTTCTTTTAAATGAAATATATTTTTGGCATATACTAATAAAGTAAAATAAAAATACAAATCCACCTCCAGTTCCAAAATTTAATTATTTGCTCTGCAGCTGGCAGTTCTGCTCCACAGGAGGAATAGCAGCAAACCAAAATGAGGAAGGCAAAGACATCACCGTGCAAATTTATCTGGGACATCTAAGTATGTGTATGTGAGCTGTGGTATTTGAATTGTGAATACTGTTATACACATTTAATGATTCTCCTCCCCCTCGTTTTTCCAGGCGCTTTTAATAGAAATGGGAAATCTGCAGCCTTCCAAATGTTGCTAAAATGGGGCTCCAAACAGATCTCATTGTTTCTCAGGAAACATCTTCAGGATTATCCATTCTTATGGCTGAAAATCCTAGAGCTTTCTCTATATCACAGGTGCCAAACTCAAGGCCTGCGGGGTGTTTAGATCTGGCCCACGGTGCCTCTGCCAGTAAAAACGGAGCCTGGGGGCCGTGTACAATCTTCCCCAGGCCCCATTGTCAGCCACAATGGCCTCCTGCAGCTCTCTTCCAGTGAAAATGGCTCTTGGGCCCACCCGGGCTCCCCGAGGTCAAAGACATAGAATGACACCCCTGCTCTATGTTCAAAACGAGTTAAATCGTTTGCGTTTCCAGACTACACAGTCGCACAACGTTCCAAAAGGCATCCTATTCAGTATTGTTTTCTACATGTATTGTTGCTAATGATGAAACTGCATAGAAAGAATGACTAGCAAGTCAGCAATCCTATCCCAGCCTATCTAAAAGGAAAAGCTACTGAAATAGATGGCAAGACCTGCTCTACTTACAGCAAGAGATCCACCTGAGGCCACCCAGATCACATAATTTGTCTTATTCTGCCAAAAGCAAAGAAGGTTTTTTGAACCACTTCTACCTATAAACATAGTCAGACCATAAAACCAGGTTGTATTGTGTGTCATAAAATCAAGCAATAAAGCTGTTCCAAGAAACAATTAGGAGCAATTACTCTTGTTCTAGGGTACAAAAAATCCATGAACAAGGCTAATTTTCTCCCTGATTTAAAGACTTTTTATATACCAGAATAAGTCTTGACTGATGGCTTGCAGGCCAGGTCCTGCCATAACAATGCATTTAATTAGTGTTCTTGCATTGCAGTAATTGGGTCATTGTAGTCTGGAAAGAAGGAATCCTGCTCATCTGTCTCTGAAAAATCCTTATTTTAGTTTTGGCCCATCATTCACCCAAGAAAAATTATTTTTAGTCTCATATCAATGCAGCAGCTAGTTTAATGTAAAGTGGAGTTATGCAGTTTGTGGTTCAGCATGCTATGCAAACTAGGTTATGTTATTTAGGCAGTTGAAAAGAGCAGTTGAACTACCCAAAGTGTTTCATGGTTGTCTGTGTCACTGTACATACATGTATGTATGGGGAGGAGAAGCTATATTGCCTTAGTCTTGATCTTACAAGTTATTCTTCAACCAGTTATATTGTAAACTCATATTAACCATGAGCATTTTTCCAATATCCATTAACCTTTCCTGATAAGCAATGCTAAAGGTCCAAAAGTGTTCAATACCCTGGATTTTCTTTTCCTAAAAAGTCTATCCAATTTAATCAAAATATTCGGCCCTAAAAATCTATGAATGATATCTCTTCAACATTAGACCGTGCATTCAGTATGATGCAGAAATTGTAATATTTATCTTCCAAACTATGCCCCTTTCTACACATAGTAGAATGAATTCATCCATCTTTATAGCCAGTGACTGACAGAAGAAAATTCTTTTGATCATTCGAAATTAACAGGATCCAGGTTAACTTATGAGAGCTTAACAAGTCAAATAGTTGGATTTATCTTCCACAAACTGTATCAAAGATGAGTGGAAAATCTATATAGAAACTATACACTCAGGGGCCTGTTCTCTAGTGCAATAGTTCATCCACAATATTACAAAATAAGTTTCAGACAAAATATATATCTATATATTTGCGTGTTTTTTAAAAAAATCTTTACATCAGAATGTGCATACCATTTAATAGTATAATTACTCCCCCATTTCCCTACAGTTCAGACAACTGTGGTAACATCATGTACAACTTCTCAGATTGGCTTTCATAATTTTAAAACAAACAATACATCAAGTGTATTTACTCTGTGCAAATAAGAGATCTCTTTTGGAATCCTTCAGAAGACAAATCCAACTTTCCATCTGCAGAGGTCCTTTTTTTTTTTTTTGGGACTAACGACTGTAGGCTTCTCTCCCACTCCCATATAAAGTGCTCCTGTCCAGCAGAACCCAACAGCCTCTTTAAAAATCCTAGCAATTTTAAGGACAAAATTTATATATATATATATAGAGATTTTTTTTAAAGCAAAAAAAAAGTGATCACACAAATTCCAGCTTTCCATGCCCTCCGTACATGCCCCAGTGGACTAGTGAAAGTATTCTGTCATTACTGAGGTCCGGCTGTCGCATCTTCTCACAGGTCATGCAACAGTTCTCAAGACCTGTGACAGGCACCATGCATTCCAAGTCTAGCTTGGCCATTTGTCCTTTTTTGGAATGATGTCCATGGAAGCTGTAGTGCAACCGCGAGAGCATCTGTTGCCGCTGGTCTTGCAGTTGCTTATTTTCACTTCTGAGCATACGCAATGCGAGCATGATGAGAAGCACCAAGATCAGTCCCCCTGCGATGGGGACAGCAATGACAGCAGCCCTGAACCACAATTCTTTTGAAGAGGTAAGTTCCTGAACTTTAGTGAGGAGGTTCCGGCTGTTGTCGAGTTGGTATCTGCTCCCTTGTCCTGCAAAGAAAGAAGTGGGGGCGGGGAGAAGGACAGGAGATTTAAAAACTAGTAAGCCACATTCTTCACTAAATATTCTAGAAAAACGCCATTATTACTCCCCATCATTTGAAATCACAGGAGATCCTTGATTTTTGACAGCAGTGGCGCCTACATACTACCAGCCACAAGTTGTAAAGCAAATCGTTCCATTATAGGACCCTTGGTTTTTGCAGCAGTTGTTAAATAAATCACAACACTAGGCAAATGTAGTGGTCATTAAGGTTCACTATTGTTCTCAAACCAGAAGTAAATCTTAAAAGAAGAATCATAAACTGTGATTTGTTGTTATAGAAATAGCTAGTTTATATTATTATGAGCCATCGTGGCGCAGTGGTTAGTGTGGAGTACTGCAGGCTACTTCTGTTGACTGCCAGCATAGCAGTTCGAATCTCACCAGGCTCAAGGCTGACTCAGCCAAGGTGCCACTCTGTAAACCGCTTAGAGAGGACTGTAAAGCATTGTGTATCAGTATATAAGTCTAAGTGCTATTGCTATTATGAAAAAGTAAAAGTTGAAGCTCAATGTTAATGAGTTATTTCTATTGCAACAGAGGGAGTAAGAAATCAATGCTTTTTAAACTTTTCTAACCCCCTCCTCACTGTTCTTTCCCCTTTTCCTCCCCACAGTGTCCCATTTGCTTTTGTATTTTTGTATTTTATTCTATAATCTAATAAAATGTTTAAAGATGGGAGAAATCATAAACTGCAGTCCCATGAGCAAATATGGGCCAGGTGTCAAGAACTCAAAATGTGGTCACATGACCACAGGGACTTCATAACTTTGGAATGTGTAAGTATATTTTGGACAAGAGGGGTCCATCATAACTTTGGTAACTCAAGGACTTAATAGTTTCCCTTTATAATTTGAGTACTTATTGTATGGCTCCAGAAACACTAGACAAGGATGCTGCATCCCAGGTTGTCCTATTTGAATAACAATGTAAAGTAGAAGTATAGCAAATTGGAAGGAATTTCAGTTCCATCTTTTCAATAAATTATAGATACACATTACTGAAATGCAAACAAATTATGCACCTAAAACAAATGTACACATTAGGAATGCAATAACTAGCTGAAGCAACTTGCTGTCTTTCTGCACAAGCAAGAAACCCAACATAGTTTAGTGAGTCTGCACAAGTCACTGTCTCAGCCTGATTAGATTAGAATGATAAATTAAATATGTGAAACTGTTTGCAAATTAAGAAAGCTTTAGATCGCATTTTAGAAGAACTTGAACATGATACCACAAAGTATTTTAGCAGTGATTCTTTAACTATAAATAATTACATACAGCATAAAAGCACAAAAGGAATTGTGCATTATTTGTTTGGAGTCTATAGTGTTGTAGTAGGTTATTAAATTTTATTTTCTGTATACCAGCAGAAATGCAGATTAAAAGGTTCAGCATTGTCCTAATTAAATTAAGCTTTTGCTTTATCAGCCCAAAGACAGCCAACTATGATTGTTAAGATTTTTTTAAAAAAACAAACATGATATGTTTCTATATGGTTTATAGAGTTCAGGATTGAAATAAAATTAAGGTACCAGTACATTTAATGTCACAGAGAATATCTACAGCATGTGGTTCCTAAGTGATACCAACTTGATATCAGATGGTCAAAATAATAAAAATATCTCATAATTTAGTGAGCAAGAAACAAAAAGTTTCTAGATCTTGCTGAACTCAACAGCTTTTAACATAACTGCAATGTTCAATTCAATAATATGGACACAGTTTCACCTTTTCCCAACCACGCAACATTTGTGAAATTAAAGCAATGTAACCCATATGAAAATCCAGACATTTAGAGAATAGACTATGCAATTGAGGAAAATAATCATTAAATTTAAAACCATTAGGAAGCATCATTGAGGACTGCAGTTCAACTAATGTACATTCTTCCATTTATCAAAATATCAATGTTGATGCTGGGGATAACAGCATCAATTAAATAGATATCGAAGATACTATGAGACACTGAACTTCCTCAATCTGCAAAGCAACAACAGAGTTGTACCAGAAGGTTGTTGGGTAAAAAGAATTATTTCTGTATTATTAAATTCCTTCAGTTAAGTTCTCCTATCTCTGTTTCAACACTGATTAGTACAAGGAACTGAACTCTATCATTTATTAAATTTTTGGTTATTTCCTTTTCATTCACATGTACACACTAATTAATTTTAGTCTAATAGTTTATTTTATCCAGTCTAGAATGCACTACTTGTGATGAAAGCAAGTGCTCCACCCAAGACATGGATCCTCTGGCAACATGCCAGGTGAGATACAAATAAAAAAGCAAGCTTTGTGTCTGATGCAAATGCAGATGTAAAAGCTTTTTGGCAAAGGTTTTCCTGCCACATGCTTACTTCTCCACTTTGCTTAAGCCTAAAATCATTAGTAGGCTCACAAGATCTTGTCTGTTGCCAATACACAATAAGAATGTGACTTACCCAATGGGTCACCTCTGGAAGTAGAGAGAACATCATAGAGGCCTCTGTAATTGCACATATCCTCATGACAACACTCCAACGTGGGTATGGCAATGCCAGAGTGGTTTTGGGCTATGTTAACTTGACAAATATCCAGGGTGCTTGCAAAGGAGTCCAAGCAGCCATGGGTCAGTGGAGAATGGCTGTTTTGTGGGTCAAGCAGTCTAGAAAAGCAAGCACTGAGCTCTGATTTGCACATATAGCCTGTCGCAACACAATGTGCAGCATCACAGTAGCATCTGATTTCACCTGTTACAAAATAAAAAGCAAAGCTCATTAGCCTCCAGGTATTCAGAAGTACTTGCTTTTATAAAAGTCTTTGCCAAGGACTGAGACATTTATTGCATTCAATAATGAAATGTTAAGGAAAGTGTGTATGGGCAATAGAATCGCTTAATTTGACTGAGATTATGAGCCATCAATCCTAAAACCACATAGATAATGACGGGAGGATCTATACCTAACCAATTGTTTCAAGTCTACCAAGGTGAAAGTAGCATAACTATCCTCTCTGAAACATTTCTGGGTCAATTTACACCAGCATGGCACTTACAAGATGCATTGATCTAAAGTTCTCAGAATTCTTGGTCAACAAAATTAATAGTTCTGAGAGTTGTAATCCCAGAGCAACTTGAGGTGAAGACTTGACTTACCGGTATGTGGTATGAGCAGGATGCTAGAACTTCAAGATACCATAATTTGAATGTCATATTTCAGTTTTTCCACCCTAAATAAGCCATCTATTATTGGCACACAAGATTAATGAGGGTTAACAATTAAGACTATCTGCTAACAGCTCCCAAGTATTTGAGGCATTCTTAGGGAGCTCCATGGAAAACAAATTGATCGTGTGAAATAAGTATAATGTACAAATACTAGACAAAGTATAAAGAAGCTGATATATTGATAATATTTGCTACTTCCAAACCATAGAATCTGTGACATACATATAGGCCACCCAATCAACCAATGGGACAAAGAACTAGATATGGTAGTGCCAGAATAGAATAGTGCAAGAATAATGAAAAGAATGAAATAAAGTGCCAGAATAATGAAAAGTATAAAAGAATTTAAGGGTTTCTAGAAACATCCACATATACTCCAGTTGTTGAACACCAGTAGCAGCTTAAATTCTCATGGCTGTTGCATATAAAGACCAAGTTACTTATACTATGCCTTACAAAACAGACTCTCCTGGTCAAAATCTGTTAAGCAAGCCACTTATTAACACTCAGCATTTCTGTCTGAGCATAGGATTGCACTCCCTGCCTAGTTATTATTTATATCACTTTTTTATAATGGCAGTTGTGTCATAGCATCCAATATTATTCTAAGATCCATTAGGTTAATTCCAAAGTTGATGACAGTATTTTAAGTATTGAAGGCCGTACTCCCACCTTAAGCATGAAAGGCAGCTGGTGATTTTGGGTCAGTCACTTTTTCTTAACACAACCCTCATCACAGGGTTGTTGTGGGGAAAACAGGAAAAAGGAAGAAAAAATAGAGAACAAGGTATGTTCTCTACCTTGACTTATTTATAAAAATAACAAAGATGGGATAAAGAAATTATATACACACAATGGACATTGCATTCCTCACAACTATGTATCAGTGTATAACACATGAAAAAAATTATAAAACAGAGAAATCTACAATCATCCTGAGAACTTTGTCCCTAAAGAGATATTGAGAAATTCATCTATGAGACAAAAAGAGAAGCATTAGGTTCAGCACATAATATTTTTTTCAAAAAGGAATTCCTCATATAGAACTGCTTTTTACTCACTTTTTAAAACAGGAAATTTTGTTTACAAGTGTAGTTTCCACTTGCCAAAATCAACTTCTTTCGATGGAAGGAAGGATGCAATGGTAAAATTAAACTTTCCTCTACCACTACCAGCTTTTCATTCACTCAATCCATCATGTGGTCAAAAATGGTAAACACTTAATCTGAAAACCCTCTGCTCTTGGACTAAAAGAAAAATGCACAGGAAACCACAAAGATTTATAAAGGAAGTTTTAAAAAAGTTCCCTTCATAAAAACATCTTCATTTCAGTGTTCAAAAATGAGATTCATTTTATTACACACAGAAACATTACTCTTTTTAAAAATACTTTAGTTTAAATCTTTAAAAAAGCATGAAAGGAAGTTTGAAAAAAAGCTGGGCTATTCTCAACTTTCAGAAATTATCACCATTGAAAGAACTATAGTTTTTCTTAATCTTTTTTAAAATCAACCATACATTTTTTTAAAAATAAGAAGGATTTAGAATTCTACTTTCCAAAGCAATTAAGAGATTACAATGCACACATCCATGCACATCACAGAAAATACACTAGCAGACTTATTCTTTTAGGAGTAATATCAAATCCATTGAGTTTTAAGCATTATGTGTATCTTTGTGTATCATGCTCTGAAGTCTCTGCCTGTTGAATTCATTCAAAAACTTACAACTAGCATTTGGAGAGCTATTTTGACAGAAAACATTTCACCTCTCCTTTGCCTGGAAATGGTAAGCAAAACAAATATTAAGATTCTTCACCCAAATGGATAACTGTAATAAAGAAAAAATAGAAAATAAAAATGAAAGATTGTATACAATGTGGGAGATAGTTAAAATTTTATCAGATCTTATTCCTGATGTCCTGATCCTTAAAGTCCAGTTTTCCTATACTTATGTAGATTTTTCTCTTTCTCTCAAAAGTTCTATTTCTCCAATTTTGCATTCCCCCTTTTTTAAAAAAAGGTCATTGAAGCAAATCTTATCTAGCAAGCAGATTCAGACAACTGAACATCTTACACTTACAATCCATGGATAAGTATAAAAACCCTTAAGAGGGAAATTGCACAAAATTGGCCTCTCCCATAAGCTTTTCTCAGGAAGTAACATGAAAAGGAAACAAACCATAAGACCCTGTTTCTCTTTTAATAGCTTATATGACCCTCTTTGAAAATCTTATCTTTTCTCTGACCCAAGACTGGCTCATAAACAAAACTTGATTGAGCAGTCATCAAGTTATTACAGTCCCGTTTTAATCTGACTTAAGTTTTCACATTTGACTTTAAAAAAAACTATTTCCAATGGAAAAGAGCAGAGGTTTTGCAATATTGTATTGGGTGGGGGGAGATAGTTATTTCTGCCAATTCATACAGATTCTTTCTGAACTATGCAAAAGGCCAGATAGAGTATTTGGTATTTTCAAACAGTGAACAATGCCCTTTCTGTTCACCTCTTCTTTCTTGTTACTGTATGTAGCTATTAAAGAAAAATGTCTGCTTTTAGTCAAGGTGGCTTCAGGAGAGACTGCAGGCTTCTCTTAGAGCGTTTGAAGTAGACAGCAGCCAGAAGTCTGTGATCCCCTAATTATATCATTATCAGGCACATAGTTTCAGTATCTGCAACTGTACATTATTCCCAGTCACTCCCTTCTTAGTCCCTCTTTGATGGGCCAGAAAACTTCCCTCCGCTGGCTTGAAGGGCTGTTATTTGGGGTTAATTACACCCTTCTTTCCAAAATAAATAAATACTATAGCACATCAACCCTGTGTTTGCTTATCCTTTAACCTCCTCCCCATGAAACATGGCAATTATGGGAAACATCAACTTTCCCATTCTCTCCTCTTCCCTGCTTGAACAGTACCTTTTATTTCTAAAAAGGGAGGAGGGGAAAAAAAAGTTTTGTGCTGACTGTTGTAGGAACACCCCAAAAGTCTGAACTTTTGCGATTGTCTGAGAAACAATTTCCTCTTAAATGCTACCAGCCTCACAAAATCGCTGAGTGGTGTGCAGCTAATTTATTCCAAGCTAAGCCTCTGGCTAGCCAACATCAAGGAAACTGGTATGGGATGTCAGTCTGAAAAAGACTGGATCTGCACATTATACTGCTTCGTGGTTATGCCATAAACAACCTTTTATGGCATAAATCCTTGGCAGGCGGGTTTCCCCCTAAGCCAAAACAAAGCAAATTATGTTTAACTACAAACTTGAATCTAGATTATTTTTAAATGCATCTGCCCTTTACTCTCCCCCCTCCAGGCAAGCCATGAAAGAGAAAAGGGTGCAGGATTCTGCCTTCTGGCCAGTTACTCCTCAACGACAGGAATCTCCTGCTCAGCTTGATTTGGGAGGTTGAAGTGGATGAGAAAGAGAATGAGCCTCTCAGCTCCAAAGAGCCCGGCTGAAAAAAGTTCCGAAACACACTAAAGAATGGCCTAAGCAAAACATTTTGACAACCGCTTGTCCCGAGGGTTGCTTCGCATCAATGAAGCCGGGGGCTAGGAGGGAGGAAGCCACGCGGGAGGCGGCGAGGGAGCGCAGGAAATCCAAGCCCCGCCACCACTTCCAAGAACAGGCGAGCTTGTTCTGGCCTGCGCGCCTCGGCCCGGGAAGAAACCCGACACCCTCACAAAGCCTTGGCGGCGCTCTTCAAAGACCGCGCTGGGCCCCGCACATGCAGCTCGCCAGCCGGGGAGGGAGAGGCCGAAAGAGAGAGGCCAGGACGGCCAAGGGGAGGGGGACCGCCCCGGGGAAGTAGCGAGGCTGGACGGCTGGCGGGATGCTACTGGGCTTACCCGCTGCGAAGGCGGCCACCGCTACACTGGCAACCCCGCCTGGCCCGGCAAGAGCCACTGAAGGGCGACAACGAGGAACCTTTCCTAAGACCCTTCTCCACAGCTCCAAAGTTTATGGCTCGCGAAGGGGAGAGGAGGGAGACCGGCCCCTTCGGATCTTCCCTTGTAGCCGTACTGCTCCGCCCGCCACTTAGCACGATTACTCGCCAGCAAACCCGGCTCCATTCGCCGGGTCCCGCTAGGCAGGCGGCAGTTCTGCGGCCTTAAGAGGGTCCCGAAATATCGGTGGGGCTACAGATTGCGAGCTTCGTCTCATGCACGTCAACAGGAGAGCAAGTCCTGTTGCGCGCCCAGGATTGAAGGTAGGGTCGCAGCCTTGGGAGCTCTTGGATGACATTGAGTCCCCCAAGGTTGAACAAGTCTACACAGGAGGTAAGACCTTCCCGGACTTTAAATCACAACCAAGAACCGGAGGTGCGGGTTGAGCCTGATTTCAGATGCTCGGGGCTACTCTCCCTCTGCCCCAAGGCGCCCTACATCTTAGCGAAGCCAGTTTCTCAGGGTCTTTGATTACGAGAAGAAAGCATCCCCGTACTCAAAACGTCCGCCACCTCCCCAGTCAACTCCCCTGTGATCGTCCCTGCCGCTTTTCAAAATTCTCCTGTGGAAGCGACAATCGGGTTTGGAGTTGCCCAGAGGCAATCTCATCCTAAACCCTCGCTGTCCATTTCCTTTCCTTTCCAGGGGTTGCCCTAGGTCCGAGCGCCTTTTGCAAAATTGCCGTTTTAGACACAAAGTACCAGTCATGTGGCCGCACGCAGAAGGCTCGAAAATCCCCAATTTGGGGCAGGTTGGTTGGACGAAGGCACCACCACTGCTTTGGCACGCAGGTACCGTAGGTACCTTCATTCTGCACAATTAATACAATTTTCAGGCTTTGCACGGCGCACTAAAATTATATAAAAACCACACCGACTGCGTTCCAACCATGCGCTAAACGATGAAAAACTGTTTAAAAACAAGTTGAGTATGGTAGGGAATGCACACTCTACTCTGGACGCGATTCACCCGCTGGTCAGCGAGCGGATCGCCCCTAAAGAGAGAACGGCGTATCGGCACTCAGCCACCCACTTCTCTCGTCAGCGCCCGTCACCGCAAGCGCGTCTTTCCAGCTTTCCCCCAGTTCTTTTCGCTCCAAAAACGGCCCCGCCACGGACCCTCCGCGCTCCGAACCTTGACCCAGACTAGGGGAAAGAGGCATCTCCAGCCCCGCGCGATCGGGGGAGTTTCTCTTGGATGCCTCGTCCTTCCAAGCGCCCCGGCGCTGGAGCTCACCTTTGGTCAATAGGATGGCCATGGCGCACAGCTCCAGTTGTAGCCAGATGAAGAAGAAACTGGAGTGACGCTCCATTGAAGACCCCCCTGCTTGGCTTTTTTGCCGCCGGACGTCCCGAGATCGCTTCACCTTGCGACACTGCAAGGAAGGTCTCCGATCGGGAAACGCATTGACTCTCCCGAAGAACGAACCGTCTGCCCGCGTCGGCCGTCCTCCAGTCCCAGATCCCAGCAGGGCCTGCCGGACCCTGGAAATGCCTGACTGGCGAGGAAGTTCCTTC
The DNA here is from genome assembly GCA_032468035.1 of Aparallactus werneri. NCBI lineage: Eukaryota > Metazoa > Chordata > Lepidosauria > Squamata > Lamprophiidae > Aparallactus > Aparallactus werneri. The sequence continues at coordinate 7,983 of JANHFQ010010561.1, read as the reverse complement.
AGCTGCGATCACACCGAAGGACCGATCCCACGGCCGCTGCAGCGTTCTGCCCCGCGCAGCCCTCCTTCCTCGCACTTTCTTAAAGCCAGTGCGCAGGGCAGACAGTACAGCGTCCCCACTCCCCCTTACGCCCGAATCTTGCTCTGTAAATAATGCGGCCGCCCCGCCGCCTGACCCCGCCTCGGTCCGCCCCTCGTCCCTCCCACAGCCATTGTCGTAGGCGGGGCCGAAGTGGCGCTCAAAGTAGCAGAGCTTAGCGATGGAAGGGTTGCAAAGCAGACCCTGGAAGAGGGTCCCTTCCCACTCACTTTCTCCTGGGCTTTTAGAGCTGGAATTAAACGTGCAAATGGGCAGTGTTTAGTTTAAGGAACGGCTGGGGTTGTGGGAAATACACGCTCTGTCCTTTTTTTTGGCATTGTTTTTAATCTTTCAGTTGTTAACTTTTGGGGCAGGGTCAGAATCCCCCTAGCCGAGCGCATCAAGTTCTGTGTCAGGAATGCCTGCTTACGATGAAATAAAGCAGGTTGCTCCTAACTTTTATCGCCTAGAAATCCTTGAAATGAGAGATCAGAAGGCAGGTGGGGTTGTATGGCCAAGAGAAGTAAAGGAGGGAAGGGGGATGAAAAAGGGATTTGGAGGGGGTGAGTGCAGTCACCTTAAGACGTTCCACCTATGCCTTCCCTTCCCTTCCCTTCCCTTCCCTTCCCTGGAAAGGCGACAGGAGCACTCCCACTTTCCCTCAGTGCGTCCTTCTAGGATCGATAAAGCCGCGTCAGATGGACGGTTTGACCAGCAGAAGCCTGACCACTCCCTTCAGATATAGCTGCATTGGGAGTAGCAGGCAGAAGGCAGTTACTGAAAATTAGCAAATGCAAAAGTAGCAGGCGCCAGCAGGGCGACGCAGACAGAGACTGACACTCAATTATGCCCCCAACAATCCCAGCAAACACGAAGCCTGGGCCTGATCAATATCAGCCCCAAAGCGATCTTCTTACTGAATTGCTAATTCATTGATTAAAGAACTTTCTCATAAAACAGGCAGGCGAGATTTTTGTTCTTCCTTTGTGCAATTGTTTCACTAACATTTTTTCATTTAACAGTTTTGCAGTGACCGCTCCTAATAGTGTATAGGCAAACAAATGCACACAAGCACACCATACTTCTGATTTTTTTAAAAAATGAAACAAAATTCTATACCTCTTTGGTGAAGATGATCCCTCACTTCATTCTGTTTGCCATATTTTTATCTTTATGTTTTATTAATTTAATTGGAATTTCTTTGATTATTGTGAACTGGGCAGAACCATTTGGGCAGCATATAAATTTAAATAATTATCATTAACTGCAATACATCTACCGCAGAGGTGGTATTTGGCCAGTTCCGACAGGTTCAGGAGAACCGGTAGTGATAATTTTGAAAACCGGCAAATACCACCTGATTGGCTGACCCTGGCAAATACCACCTCCGATTGGCTGAACACATAGCCACACCCACCAAGCCATACCCACAAAACCGGTAAAAAAATTGAATCCCACCACACCTGTATTGCAATTCTCAGATTTCCCTGCAGAAATGTGTTTACCAAGCCTTAGGTATCTCATTGGGGGGGGGGAATACTGTGTGATGGTTATATTTTTATTTATTACATTTATATGCTGCCTGTCTTTAAAAGAAACTGGGTGGCTTACAACACAATAAAACAAAAATACAGAAACATTAAAAACATCAAAATTAACAGAGATTGGCTAAAACTAGGAACTGATTCATGAGCTCCTCATTTCATCATTCATGGGATCTCCTTGTTTCATCAAAACAAGACCCTTCTATATTACAATTACAGTTATGGAAGGATCCATAATCCCTTTAGTAGGCAGCTACATATGTGCCTCCCAGTTGGTTTTTGACTCCTGGTGATTGCCTGGACTAGCCCCTGCAGTTTCCTTGGCAAGTGATTTGCCATTGTCTCCTTCAGTAGAATTGAAAGAGAGTGGCTGGCCCACATTCATTCAGCTGTCTTCATGTTCAGGAAGGACTAGAACTTGTGCTTCTTCTTGTCCAACCTAGTGCCTTAACCCAAAGGTGCTTTTTCAAGAGGCAAGTGGAGTTTCTTGTTTTTTTTTCTTTTAAAGATGTTTCACTTCTCATCCAATAAGTTTCTTCAACTGGAAATTGGCCATGGGGTTTCCCATTTACTGAAATTTCAAGTCTATAATATTCTCTTGTATTAGACGCTCATACTGTATCATCTTCAAAGGGAAAATGGGTAACTGTCTTTGAAAGAGCAAGAAGAGCTGTAGTGCCGCAGTAGTCCGAATGCAGTACTGCAGGCTACTTCTGCTGACTGCCGGCTGCCTGAAATTTGGCAGTTTGTATCTCACTAGGCTCAACGTTGACTCAGCCTTCCATCCTTTCAAGGTCAGTAAAATGAGGATCCAAATTGTTGGGGGCAATATGCTGACTCTGTAAACTGCTTAGGGCTGTAAAACACTGTGAAGCAGTATATAAGTCTAAATGCTATTGCTATTACATTCCTGTCAATGCTGATAGGACCTTTTTATATCATCTATTGTTATCTAGCTGATTCAAATTAGATTGTGAAAACAATCGCTCAATAAATGATATCCCTTCCACTCTCCATCCTGAAATTACATTTCTGGACCTTATATATTAGACTTAACATAGACGAACATTTGATAGATAAGTAAAAGCATTTCCTTGCCATCCTTCGTAATCCTTGTTACCCAAACCAGTTTAAAACAAACATCTCTATTACAGAATCTTCTCCGTTGATCTGATCTGATAAGGATGGCGTTCTCTGGGTTCCTCCAACGAAGCACCCCTTTTCCGTGGCAGTACCTGCCTTGTTGAATGAGGGTTCCTCTGCCTCTCCCCCCCCCCCCACAACTGTAAACACCTGATTTTTCATCCAGGCCTTTGGTGAGAGGGAGTGAGGTCTCTTCATTCCATCCTGTCTTATTTTCCCCCTTTTTATTGGTTTATTGTAATTTCTTTTAAGTTTTGATTAATGTGAAACCCTCTTAAGAATTTTTATTATTTTCATCAATATGTTGTGATGCATATAATAAACAGGTGTTACTTGATTGTACTATATTGAATGTTTTGACCACATCTTACTGATGTCCATGCATATCTCAGAGAACTTCAAACACTACCTAAAGTTTATACTTTTTTATCCTCTACGGCAGATCGGAGGCCTTCCAAAGTGCCTTACAAGGAACCAGAATTGTATCTAGAATTTTAGTCTGTGAGAATACACTTGCAATTTACTCTTCCTAAAGTCTCTGCAAACAGGATGAATACGGCACATATACCAATATATTTAGATATTTATTACATCTATGTCCCCTGTAATTGAACAGATACTGAATCATATATAAATTGGTGGCAAAACATTTTGACTCTCCCAGCCTACATCCATCTCCATTCTGCTTTGGTGGAGCATCTGATTATGGGTTAGGTAGTACTGCCCCAAGCCCCGCACCATGCCTTCTCCTTCTTTGCCATAGTGGGAAGAGACATGGACTCTCCCAGCTTGAACAATTTATTTAGCAGTAAACTGAGCCTTATGATAAGATCAGCAATAGATCCACTCATCTGCATGTTGCCCGAAGACATTCCTTTCTATGGCTCCTCCCAGCAATTTAGCCTTCTTTTTTTTATTATTCCCAGACTTATAAAAGTGTTGCCTTAACATTGATGTGATCCAGGCAGGCTTCCAGGCAAATTCCTGGCTTAGGTTGCCTAGAGCAATGCTTATCAACTTTGGCAATTTTAAATGGTGTGGATTTTCAACTCCCAGAATTCCCCAGCCAGAGTGCTATGGAATTCTGGGAGTTGAAGTGCATACACCTTAAACTTTCCAAAGTTGAGAAACACTGTCCTAGATAACCTTCAAGGCTATGTCTAACCTTTACATCCTATAACCTTTCAGGCTCCGGGGACCGGTGGTAGAGGCGGCAGCAGGGGGGAGGGGATGGTTTCATGTCCACGCATGCACCTCTTGCGAAAATGTAGCTTCACATGCTCATGCGCTTGCCTGCCGCTTGCATGACACAGCTCCCAACAAGCCATGTCCTGGCACCAGGCTGATGCCTGAGGGACCCCTGAATTATAGGATGAAGGAGATGTATTTGTAGAAATGGAATGAAACAAATTTTAAATATTAACTTTTTTTCTTGCCAGTTTTTTTTTTCTGATAAGGACCTCCAAGCCTAAGAAATACATTGAGCTGCTTCATATATGATAACTAATGCTAGAATAATCTACACTTCTTGCTGGAAATAACATTCAATCTTTTCATTCGAGAGTTGGAAGGGTACGCTAAGGAAATATGCATCGGTGTCAAAATTAATTCCCTATTGAAAAAGAATGTCTAATACTAACTTTCACTCAATTTGGAAATTATTTACCTCATAGACTATAATTCTGTACATAAATATCTTTTACAAAGGTGCTTTGAAGAGCATGCGCGCACCGGCCAGCATGCGCGCATGTTATGCTGGGAAGCTGAGCTTCCAATTTCCAACGCTCCCACACACGCACTCCAGGGAGCTGCTCTTCTAGTTTCTGGCATGTGTGCATGTGTGCATGCGCTCACATTTCGGCGCCCGCTGCCCTAAACAATCATCTGTCACACCCAACATCCAGGTTTCTTTCAATATAAGACTGCAAATTCTGTCTGATTGGTCATATAGGGCTAAGGAGGAATTAAAGGACATCCTTGCTAATTCCTATTATTTTTACTATTTGTTCTCTTCATTCTGGATGTTTTTATGTACTTCTGACTTAACAATATTGGCATTAATTTGTAAAGAGATTTCAAACAGAAATGTGGTTGTACCTCTTCCTATTTAACACTGCTATGACAATAGTAGAATAATGTTTTCCCTTCTTTTAACATTATGTATGCAAATGATTGCACAATTTTGTACATCTTTACTATATTCTCTTTTTATTTTTCCCCTCTTCTTTTTCCCTTTGAAGTAGTTTTAAAAAGCAAATATAAAAAGGTTCTCAAAAGGCAAAATTTGATACAGTGATTCAGAAAGGCACAAATACAGGATAATATGGGCATGTATGTGTAATTATCCCAGGCACATCAGCAGCACCAAGCTGGAGATGGAGTATAGACAGAGATGGTGAGCAGCCCTGTTCACCATCGCTCAAAGAAAGCAGATTTCAAGAAGATCCCTGAGCGAGGAGCCTTCACCTGGCTACTCCATTCTTCCAGCTGAGCTGAATATACCCAGAGGCTGTTTGTAGCCACCTGCTCAGCCAGTGTCAGAGAAACAAAGCCTTCACCTCTAAGTAGGAGAACCCTTCTTGTTGTTTTTGTCCTTTGAAATCTACTGCAGGGAAGATCTGCCGACTGTTTTACTGCGACTGCTATTATGCACTGCCATTTTGAAGCCAGCCCATGGATGTTTCTTGTTCTTGTAGAGGTTAGCAACCAAGTTTTTAAACTATTATCCGGACATCAAGTGATTCTTTCTGGCCCCATCCGGTTAAGCATTCTCTGGCACACCTAGGCCAAAGAGAGGCATCTGGGGAGCTGTGGCACTGTGCCCCATTAGTATTTAAGACACACTGCCCACAATTCAGTGAGTAACAGATAACCATCAAGACTAGTTTACTATTGATAGCCCTGTCTTCCCTTGCATTTCTCTAATCCTCTTCTAAAACCTTCACAGTGTCTGGGGGCAGCAAATCCCATAGTTAAATACGCATTGTGTAAAGATGTTTATCAGATCATTTCTGTCTACATGCTGAAAAAGGCCATTCAGACTTCCCCTGCAGTGAGGACAGATGCCAATAATCGATTAAACTTCTCTGCAGTTTCTTTGTCTTTCCTGAGTACATGTTTAATGTCCTGTACTTTAACAATCCAAACCCTGCCTAGCCGGTTTCCTGGTTGGAATATTTCTAAAGATCTTTTTTTTTCTTTTTTTGCCAAATACTCCTGTATCTTTCTACATATTTTACTGTATGCTCTTATTTCTTTTGTGAGTTTCTGTATGCTCTTTTTTATTTTCTGGTTTGTGCAAAACTTCCAACTTTGAGGGAAGTTGCCCTACCTCTAATTTCAGGTAGTCTTCGACTTACAATTAATTTGGGACTAAAATTTCCATGACTAAGCAAGACAGTTGTTAACTGAGTTGTTTCTCATTTTAAGACCTTTTATGCCATGAATCATTGCTGTTGTTAAATGAATACAGGTAGTCCTCGACTTATAACAGTTCATTTAGTGACCGTTCAACATTATAAAGGCACTTAAAAAGTGACTTATGACCATTTTCCACAGTTGAGACCTTTGCAGATTCCCTGTGATCATGTGATCCAAATTCAGATGCTTGGCGATTGGTTCATACAGATGACCGTTTTTCAGCCTTCTGACAAGCAAAGTCAATGGGGAAGCCAGATTTACTTAACAATTGGATTACTAATTTATCAACTGCAGTGATTCACTTAACAACTGTGGCAAGAAAGGCAGTAAAATGGGGCAAAACTCACTTAACAAATGTCTCACTTAATAACAGAAATTTTGGTCTCAGTTGCGGTCATGTGTCGAGGACTACCTATATGTGAATTGTTAAACAAACCTGACTTCTCTCATTGACTTTACTTGTCAGAAACTGACAGGTCAGGTTTATTTATTTATTTATTTATTTATTTCAAGATTTGTATACCGCGCCTATTTCATACGACTCAGGGCGGTTCACAGAGGTTGCAAATGATGATCCAGTCCACTGTACCTGTCATAAATATAGGTTGGTTGCCAAATGCCTGAAGTTTTATCCTGTGATGGTGGAGATGCTAGGATGGCCATAAGTACAAGGACTGGTCACGTCACTTTTTAAAGTACAGTTATAACTTTAAACAACCACTAAAAAATGGTTGTAAGTTAAGGATTATCTGTACAATGTTTCTTAATTTTGACAGCTTGAAGATGTGTGGCCTTCAACTCCCAGTATTCCCCAGCCAGCCTAATTTTGGGGAGTTCACATCCATGTACTTTTAAGTTTCCAAGGTTGAGATATATGCTGTCTAATAGCTATCAACTCTTTTCTCTTTTTTTAAGTAAAAGGAAATTATACAAAGACATAAAAATGGAATGGAGCTGATAAATCCACATTTAGAGCCAATAATCTATTTAAAGACAATTGGGCAACACTTTACAAATGGACATGTTCGTTTGATATCGTGTGCTTATAAACGTATAAATAGTGTCAGACAAGACAACACCTATAAATCATCTTCTCCGTATATTCATTGAAACACATAGCCATAGTTGTCTTGTTATTCCACATTGATTAGGGGAGGGGAAGAAATAATACAAACATGATCAAAGCCTATCAGGGGTCGGCTGCTGGGGGTTCGCACAGGTTTGGGGGATCCTCTTGCTAAGAGTCTGCCCAGTTCGGAGAACCCCCAAATCCCACCCCTGGCTGGCCCCTCCCAGGAGTCTCCACACAGCCTGTTTTGGATGCCAGGTAAGCACAAAGAGGCTCGGGGAGGGCGAAAATCAAGCCTCCTGGAAGTCCAGAAACGGCCTATTTCCAGCCTCCGGAAGGCCTTCAGAGCCCAGGGGAGGCCATTTTTGCCCTAACAGAAGGCTCAAGGAAAGCCTCTGGAGCCCGGGGAGGGTGAAAAAGGTCCCTCCCACCGTGGTGCAGGAGACCGACTAGGCCATACCCACCATGGGCACATCCACCCAGCAACCAGGCAGAGAACCCTTTGCTAAACATTTTGGAGCCCACCCCTGCCTATATCATCATTTTTCTATTCTGTTCTGTTCTGTTCTGTTCTGTTGAAGGTAGAAGTTGAAACAATTTATTTCCAGGATGTGAGGGGTCTTTAGATATTTTCACAGCCCTCTTTTTGACTCATGCAGTATACAGGTCCTCAGTGGAAGCTAAATGTAGTTTTTATGACTGTTGCAGTATTCCATAGTCACGTGATCA
>JANHFQ010010559.1:0-10167 GCA_032468035.1 Aparallactus werneri | reverse complement strand
AGCTCTCTGCTATGACCTGTCCGTCTTGGGTGGCCCTGCACGGCATAGCTCATAGCTTCATTGAACTACGCAAGCCCTTTTGCCACAACAAGGCAGCAATCCATAAAGGGGATCCTTTATATATTACATATATTTGATTCTCCCCAAAAGTCATTGAAAAGGCAGAATTCAGAATCAGTATCACATTCTGAATATGTTGACATATTTAGAATAGATACCATAACATAAATCATAACAAAGGACATTTTGGCTTTAGTAGAACAACATACAGTAAGCAACTGAAATGGTAGAATATAATATTTTTAAATATGTAGATTTACTTATTTTCCTTATTGTTTTGAACAGTTTTTACCTGCCATGCTGTCTTAACATGAGGCATATTACATATATTGAAAAATAAAGCGTATTTTTTAATGCATCATATCAAAAGTCAATTGAGAGCTGCATTCTAGAATGCTTAAAGGTAACTATACTATGTTTAATTGTTGCAGAATTTATAACAATCTTCCTGAAGTGAAGAAGAAACAAGAAGAGAAACAGAAACGGATAATCATACAGAGCAATAGAAAGCGGGTTGAAATATTTAAAAAGGTAAAAGTTTTCCAATCAACTGTTACAATACAACCACCCCCCTCTTATTATACAGCAAAACAGGAAGCAGAATCCTCAACATTCTCATTTGATTTTTTTTTTTCTCATAGCTGACCTACAGCTTTAGCATAATAAAGCAGAAATTTCATATCCTACGTTCCTCCATTTGTGCTTTGAACATCAATGGGGAATGTAAATAAGATTATGAAATTATAGTGATATTTTGCTTATAAGTGTGAAATCTTATGGGGCATGCTCAAATTTAATAATGGGCTCAAAAAGTATATGTAACAGAATTCTGTTAGATCCATTTGTGAGAATTGTAGAGATGGACAAACAGCCAGCTTTATAAAATTCATTTCTGAGGAACTACTGAACAAAATAAATCTGTGTATCTCTTAAAGAAAGTAAGTTTCTGTCACAATGAAGAAAAAAGGTAAGAATGCATGGTTTCTATTGTTATAGCTATTATCTATTACACTGTAATTATATCATGCATCATTATTTTTACATTGTACGTGTAATTGCTTATATTATTATTCTGTTCATCCTTTGTTCTTATGTTTAGTATTACAGCTTCTATGTTTGCCTTTATGTTTGTTTCCCTTCAGCAATTATTGGACCAACTCCTTCAAAGAAATACAGAATGAATAGATTCCTGGATGCAACACATCATTCTTCTTGGAACTCCAAGGTTTCTGAAAATTAAAAAGCCATATAAATCTAGAATGATTTTTAATCACAAAGCAACCTATTCGTTAATAGACAAAAAATAATAACTTGGTTTTTTAAAAGCAATACTAGATTAGTTTCCAGTGAAACAGCTTTAAAATGGTTTTATGGTTTAAGGTAAACACATTATTTATTTTCTGTGTTTTAAACCACAGAGGCAACTTTTAAATTATGACTGCAGGATATTTAAGCTTACCTATAATAAACATTAATATATGTATTCCGTTTATACACTGCATCAAGTTTATAACTTTTAAATAAAAGGGGAAATGAATATAGTTGTTATGGTTAGAAACAAACCTATAATAGCAAAGCTGACTATTTGTTTGAACTTCAAATTTAAATTAATGGCTAATATAACTGGCAAATATTTTAATCTACGAAGAATTGTATTTCTGTTTCATATAATGAATAGGATACCAGTTTAAAATAATATTTAAAAACTACCATAGTTCTTATATTCAAACATGTACTAAGCCATGTAATTTTGTCTTGGTCTATATTTATTAGAAGTGATATATTTAAAAACTTGGTTATTTCGATCAGTCAGCATGAAAGATTATACAATTCAAAACAACTAATGTATGCTCCACAAATGTTTCAAATTATTATTTGTATATTCAACAATAAAGCAAGCTAAAGTTTATTCAAATAAATAAAACAGACCAAGTTCTATTAATTTTATTAATCTCAAAACTATTATTAAAATGCAAAATAACTTCCATACATTTCTATCAGTATAATATCAGTTCTGAAGTCAGAACTAAAGAAGCTTCTTGGATGAGAAGCGAAACATCTTCAAAGAAAAACCAGAAAGTCCAGTTGCCTATTGAAAAAGCACATTGGGGACAACTTCCTTAATAGCTTCCACTTCCCACCAATTTTAGATAACCCACACATAATACGTTTTTCAGATTTACGGATATGCCTCATACCTGATTGCTACTAAAAAAGGAAGGGAGGAGGGAGGGAGGGAGGCCTTTGCTACACATAGCATGGACAAAGAACTCATTCTCATCCACCCACATGTGCTTTCTGATGGTGGGTGAAGGAAAGTTATTGATGTTGATATTAGTAATTGCTTACTTGTCTAATGAAACACCTGCAAGAAAACCACTGAGCTCAGAGAGCACTTCACAAGGACTTCACAGGTGAACCCTGCACTACATGTACTGTATTCTGTTCTATTGATACCAGTCAAAGAAACAAGCCAGCCAATTGCATCAAAGAATCTGACCAACTGGCACAAGTAAGTAATTAAGTAAGTAAGTATATTGACAGGAAAATTAATGAAAGAGTTAATTTTTTATTGATCTTTTTAATGACCTTCTCATTCCTGACACAGCTGATTGTGGTTTAGTTTCCAACAGTTAAAATCATTCAAACAAATAGTTTAAATAGTTTAATTTTAAACAATGAATTATTTGGGATTAAAACAAATTAAGACCTTCCCCTCACCTCAGTGTGTTTGCTCAGCGTGCTCTATCACTCTCTCCTACTGACCCAGTTAAATATGTAATGCTTAAAGAATTGGTTCACGCAGACTTGGGGGATCAACTCTACATTGATGACACTGTGATTGTAAACCCAGACCATCTGTACAAGCCAGGTAAAGACAAAGGCATATGACATTTTGTACACACTGATGCAAAAACCTGAGGAAAATGGTCTAGCTTAAAAAATAATAGATTGCTAGAGTTGACGCAGAAATGCTGGGCTCAAACTCATCAGAAAGCTGAACTCGATTACTTCAATTGGGCTAAAGAATTTACCACTTTAGGGATTAATAGGATGACTTCAATGTTTATGTTAAAAATTTTTTGTGTCTGATCCTTTAAAAAACAATCTCTAGTAATTTTGTTTAATGGCCTGTTGCTATATTCTTTTTCCTCGGCATAGAAGTGGGCTATCAAACTCAAGGCCTGCAGGCTGGATCCGACCTGCAGGATGCTTAGATCTGGCCCGCAGAGCCATCCTGGTAACAGCAAAGGACCAGCCCATGATGCCTCTGCTAGCGAAAACAATGCTCAGGAGGGCCGTGTGCAGCCCTCCTGAGCTCCGTTTTCATTGGAGGAGGGTTGCAGGAGGCTGTCAAAGCGGAAAATGGAGCTTGGGAGCCTGTTTTTGCTGGTAGAGATCTCAGGCCACCACAGACACCAACACGAGTGAAGTTGAGCTGAGCATGCCCACACTGGCCATGCCCACACTGGCCCCCCAAGGTCAAACACAACCCTGATGCAGCCCTCAATGAAATCAATTTTAACACCCCTGGCATAGAATATTTTTATGCTGCTATATAACCTGAACCATTCTAAATAATCATGCTACTGATTCTGATATTCTACTGATATAAAAAATGAAATAGTGTTTGGAAGAAAGTATTGAATTCGTTGAAAACTGCTTTTTTGGCATTTGAAATTTATTAATTTCATTACTTTTCTATTGATTAATACATGCATACTAATTTTTCCAAGAATGAAAATTAAATATATAGCATATCTCATAAAAGCATGAAATACCATTGTTAGCAAATAGTAAATAGGGAGCCTGAGGCGAACCATTGGTAGAAAACAATTGTAATATGTGAATGTAGGTTATGAAGAAGGAAAAAGAGCCATGGTGTCTATTTTTAATATATAACATATTTTTTGAGAATAAGATGCTCCAAAGTATAAGACGCATCCAGCTTTTGGGGAGGAAAACAAGGGGGAAAATATCTGCATCTGCCTCCTAGCAATTTGTCTCCTGTGCTAAATCAGACTGAAACTGGAACTGAAACAGGCTTCAGAACAGGAGACAAAGGGGGAAAAATCTGAGAGGCAGAGGCAGATTTTTTCCCCGTGTTTTCCTCCCCAACAGCTCAAAACAGCTGATTGGGGCTGCTCAAGCTGAATCAGTCTGTGCTGAAAATGAAACTGAAACTGGCTTCAGCACAGAAGATAAAGGAATAAAAATCTGCCTCAGATTTTTTTCCCCTGTGCTGACTGAGCACACAATCAGCTGGTGTGCGGAGGCAGTGATCCCTGCAGCCTTGCTGAAAATGAAACAGGCACAGAGGCTGTGATGTGCTTTGCAGTCTGGAACAAGTGCGTGCAGAGGGTGAAAATGGTGGGTGGGCATGGCTACATTGGAAGTATAAGACACACCCTAATTTTCGGCCTCTTTTGGGCGGGAGTGTGTCTTATACTCCAAAAAATACAGTATATTTAATATTTAATTCAACTCTAATTCTATTGCTTCATACTGTCAATGAAACTTCCCCATTTCCGTTTAGCACTCAGAAACAAAATCCATCCAAGTAAAAACTCTTAGTGGAGAAATCATGTCGGCACATCCAAAGGAAAGCCGAATCTAAAACCTCGGTTTTTCTTCCACATAATTGAAACTCAAATCCAACCCCCCATATAGACATCATTTATCACATTGTCCAATAACCACATCCTTCACTTGACGCCAATTCTTCATGACACCCACCAGGTGCAGGATGGCAGCGACCTTGAATTTGTTATGGCTATCTTCCTACTCACTAACATCCACTCCCCCTTAATTTCCCAGGCTAGAAATGTGGCAGTTTAGAAGTAGCAGAAAATGGCTACACTATTGTTATATAACTTCTAATTCTGACAACTTTTCTTTGATGGGGTTACTATTTCCTACTAACAGTTTGCATGTTTATAATTATGCATGCCATTAAAAGCATTTCTAATTACATTGTTATACATTTTAAAAGAATGCATTTTAATTTGTAGAAAAGTTCTTATTAATGCTTCATTGTATTTTCAAATTGAACCCATGCAATTGGAAATAAGCATCACTGAATTCAGTGAAGTCTACATCCAGTTAATTTTATATAATTACAAGTTTGTTTAGTGTTTATTGTAAACTCCTTTGAGTAGAAGAATAAAAAATGTCTCTCTATTGATAGATATGTAGAACTATCTATATGTGGGGGGATAGGGACTTACATATGCAGACATAAACACAGATAGATTCTCTACAATTGTGATTATTGTAGTTGTCAAGTTACGATATAATTGTCCTGTTTGGGTAGTCTGTTGGGACAGGTTGTGATCTACAGGTAGGCTTAAGTGTATGTGATTTTGATAAAGACTCATAAGTTGATGGACAGAAAAGCAAAGGTCATGTTTTCATAGTTATTTATGTGCATTATTGTGGTAGAATCTCCAACTAGAGCAGGAGAAGGTGTGAAGAGAGGGCACAGCAGAAAGCAATGCAGGTCTTATCTGATCCAGAATCACTAAAGCCTTATCTGACCTTTCTCAAGAGAATGCAATTAGCCTGTCAAGATTCTTGTAAATAGGCATGGCAAAAATAAAGAAGGAACTGCAATCAACTCATGGTGTGGGCCTGATTCCTTGTGCATGACAACTGCAGTGTAAACTTCTATGGTAACAGAGAGAGGAATGGAGTCAACACTGCCACTAAGCTGAGGGATTTAAAAAATGTTTTTTAAAAAATTAAATTAGAACAGAGCTGTTACTGTTTTGTCACGACAAAAATATTTTAAATATACAAAGCTTAGAAAAGCAGCTATCTCCCAAATGAAACTTATTTTTCAGAATAAAAAACTATCAGAAAGATAATTTTGTGCCAAAGGAACAGGGTAGAAGAAAAACAGGGTTTTTTTATAGCCAAATCATGAACATTTAAGATGGATTTGTATTTGAAAACTTCTGTATAAGCACAAAACCCACATTAGATTTATTATAAATCTAGACCAATTGTGAAGCATTTCAAATCCACTGAGTTACTGCCTCACAAAGCCTTTCAGAATGCAATGAAGCTTATTAATGCGCTAATATAAGCATCTTCATTGCAAATAACAGAGAAGTCAGAATGTCAAGAAATACTCATTTGCTTCTAATAATGCTTGTAAGTTGTAAGTGATGCCTCCCAAATATTGCTGATCCACCACTTCCAGCAGCCCTTGACCCCAATGTTGGCTTGTTAGGTGGAGCTGATGAAAGCCACAATAGCAACTTCCAGAGGACTAGCATTTTACACTCCTGTAAAGGGTTGGAAGAATATTGATATCTGCTTTTAAAAATAGATTATTTTCTAGGGATGAAGTAACTTAAATGTATAAGAGTCAGAAAGGATAGTACTTTTCACTATAATCTATTTTTTTTTTACTCAAGTATGAATTTATCCTGAGATTGGCACCCATGTACTATAAACCTGGCAGTATACTTTGTGAACAGGCAGTTTGCCATCTCAACAGACGGGTGTTAATGTAGTCAGGCACATAGATGAGTTGTGTGCATCCATTTTGATTAGCATGGTCAGAAATCTTGGATCTGTTACAAGAATAAATTGTTGTGGATACAATTCAGGTCATCTACCTTAGAACGCTGAAATTCTTGTTAGCATATGTCCAACTTTCTCATTTGTCAGTAAAGATTACAGTCAAGCAATATATAAAAGAGTTATGCAGTTCTTGAGAAGGCACTTTCATCTTTGAGTAAAGCACTCTTTTTAACCATGCCACAAAAGAAGCAGTGAATCTCTTTTCACTAGTAATTGAGCCTTAGACTCAAACTGAAATTTCCTTCCACAAGGTGAAGCAGCTTGTTAAAATGGGAGTTCCTCACTCCCCACATCTCTATAGATTACAAAGGAGGATCCTTAATAAAGGGATTCTTTACAGACAGTTATTTAATTTATCTTTACAATTTATAGAGAGCTGAAAATAATAATAAAATCATACTATGTTGTTACAATGTAATACTTCCATATGTACCACTGGTATTATATATCTATTTCCAGTCTCTAATGTGCAATATGTTGGATATTAATCAGTGGTGGAATTCAATTTTTTTACTACTAGTTCTGTGGGCGTGGCTTGGTGGTGTGGCTTGGTGGGTGTGGCTATGTGGACATGTGATTGGGTAGGCTACCGCCCCGCCCCATTTTTTGCCTAGAAAGCCTCCCTGAAGCCTCCTGGCAGCCAAATAGGGGCATGGGGGGCACCACCATATCCTCTGTGCCCTGTTTTTGGCCTAGAAATCTTCCCTGAAGTCTCCTGGCATCCAAATAGGGGAGCGTGGAGATTCCTGGAAGGGGCAGGGAGGGGAGGGGCCAATCAGAGGTGGTATTTGCTGGTTCTCTGAACCAATCAAAATTATCACTATTGGTTCTCCCGAACTGATCAGAACTGGCTGAATACCACCTCTGAATAATATTAACAATGCCAGAGGTTCAGCTGTACTGGACTGGTCTCATCAGAGAAACCAGACAAAGAGTGTCTTTTCCACAGAGAATATAATGGACTACAGAACTCAGACTGTTGGCTGAGCAACCAAGGCCAGCAGCTGAAGAATTACTGGAAAAAAGGCATTTATCAATAACTAATATTAACACCATCAAAGAACATTACCCAATTCTAGATCCTTGAGAAGATAAGTAGATAAAAATGCCAAATTCAAATGCTAAACATCTAGTTGATTGTACATATAATAAAATAATAATATACTCCTCCCATGGATACTCCCTCATCATGATGAGGTTGACAGCTACGATGGTGGTAATGGATTCTACCAGGAGGATCATCCATGCCTAATAGATCTTATCAGAAGAGCCAGACTAAGTGTACCCACCAATCCATTTAATAAGGTGAGAAAGCAGGAAAAAATCCTATATAAGTTTGGTCATCACCCAGATCAACAAGGATAACATCAGATATTAAAGTTCCTGAGCATCTCTTCACAAGTGGGCAGTGGGTTTGTTTACAATACAGCAGTGGTGGTTAGAGAAGAACTGAATATAGGAATTAAAAATCCAAAAGCAAAATCATATTCAATCTCAAAGTGGAAGACCAAAATAAGATCAGATGTGGGTAATTTAAAGAACATAAAAGAACAAAAACTGAGGAATGGATGGATCAAGAAAATTAAAAATATTGGCTTAGTAACAGAAAAAAATGAAGATTTGGAAGTCATAAAGCAACAAATAACAGCAAAGGCAGAGGAACTTGAACACATACATGGCACAAATCATCCAATTTAAGCAAAGTCAGCTATTTCAATCAGACCAGAGGAAATTCTACCACCCTATAGCTCTTTACAGAATTCTCTGGGTGGTTTACAATGAAAGCATTATTTGCATATCTGGCTTTTCATTTTACTGACCTTGGAAGGATAGAAGGCTTAATTAACTTTGAGCCCCATCAAGATCAAACTCCAGGCTGGGGGACAGTTAACCTGCACTACTGCACTAACCACTATGCCATCAGATTTGGTTTCAATAAATCAAGGGTCTATATATTCTAAATAATCTAGAAGTCCCAGATGCAAGAAGACTAATGTTTCCAAAATCCTTCAGATTTGGAGGATTTATTTAAAAGCTACAATCTAACAATTTTATCATGTCCCATATCTATAAGATGTTAAGATTCATATAGAGCTTACTTGTGGCATTTTATACATACGAAAAGTATTTTTTAAAGAGGGATCTATTCAAAATATCTATTTATTGTCACTTATCAATTATAAACAGCATTTGTGTACATCATCTGCGGGATAACTTCTGCAGTTGCCAATTATGGGGGGTTTCAAGCTGTGTTCTAATTACTCAACATACATAAATGGAAGGAGAAGAAAAAACAACATCATGTATATATTATTTGTCAGCCTAATATTGATAATTTTAAATTTGGTTGTGCTTGGCACGAAGATTTTACACATGCATATTTAATAACATGAAATACTAGCGTAAAAACATCCCATTTCAGTGTTTCCATTTTATGCTTTTACCTTGTCAACTATTCTTCAAAGTTGAGACAATTCAGGTTTTCAGCTATGAATATTGATTGATATAGCAAGCATTGTCTGTGTTTCAAAGGGAAACACAAACTAGGCAAATGGAAGCTTTCAAGAAGAAAAGTATATACAGTGTTTTAGATATGGGTCTTGTAAATAATGGTAGTCTTGTTTAAATAGCCAATCGAGTCTCAAAAACAATCAAGCAAACAAAAAAAACGCAAAACAAATCAATTCCAAAACAAAGAAATATCTTTATCTGGATCAAATTAGAGTCCAATGTATTGGCAGGTAATGTCTTATGCTTTTCTTTGGTATTTTTAATTTAAAATAAATAAATGGGCAGGTAGCAGATTGGAAAAAAAGCATCTGCCCCATTTGCACAAATGTCACATAGACTTTGTTTAAAAAAATTTAAAGAGGTACATATTGAGTTGGCTGTAATATGGTATTGTGTTCAACTAGAGTGTTGTAAAATGCAACCGCTTGTTGCAAAGTAAATCAAGGTGATAAAAAGATTTCTAAATAAGCTGGGTGGATGACAAGAAACAGAGTCAACACTTGCCATCTGGCAAATGGATGCTTTGTAACTGGCTAATTCAAGAACCGTGCTATTTTATGAACAGGTAAGATCCCTCCTGCCTCCAGCAGTTGAAACACCTGACCATTACTGATATCAAAAAGCTCAGCAGGCCTGGATGACAGCCACCTACCAAATTGAGATCTGGCAAATGTAAAAAGAAATATGTAGAAACACCACAAAGTCTTGGAAAGACAAACATAATATAATGCAAAAAAGTTTGGAAGTTAAATTAGAAATGGAGCCACACATTTTCTTATTACATATAATTAAAAAACAAACCAAGAAGAAACATAATTATTTAGTGAGAGATTGCTTAAAGGAGAGACCTCACTTTGCTCAACATTGGAAGAACGACACAATTATTTTATTGGAAACTTAAATTTGGAAAATCGTAAAACTTTCAGTAGATATAAAGGTAAAGGTAAAGGTTCCCTCGCACATACGTGCTAGTTGTTTCCAACTCTAGGGGGCG
Organism: Aparallactus werneri; assembly: GCA_032468035.1. Classification (NCBI taxonomy): domain Eukaryota; kingdom Metazoa; phylum Chordata; class Lepidosauria; order Squamata; family Lamprophiidae; genus Aparallactus; species Aparallactus werneri. Next base: position 11 of record JANHFQ010010559.1, on the reverse strand, counting down.
GTGCTCATCTC
>JANHFQ010010549.1:251222-261276 GCA_032468035.1 Aparallactus werneri | reverse complement strand
CCTCACTCACAGCAAGGTGGGGTGGCACCTTGCTGTGTGTGACATTGAGTTGGCCATGCCCACTCAGTCACATGACCGATGCTGCAGAGACAGGGCGATTGCCTACATACCCTTCCCCCCCTCCGCCCTTGGACTGACATTCGCAGCGGAGCTGCGTGGAAAGCAGTTGCTGCAGTGGCCTACCTGTCCCTTTATGGTCCCCCCTCCCTCCGCATTGAATTACCTTAAAGGGACAGGCTGCAGTGGCTGCCTTCCGAGCAGCAGTGGAGCGAAGGGAGGCAGAAACGTTCAGCCAAGTCTTCTCCTCCTTCTCGGGCATATACAATCAGAGCGTGTACACCAGAGGTGGTATTTACCCAGTTCCAACAGATTCCGGAGAACTGGTAGCAATATTTTTGAGGACTGGCAAATACCACCCCTGATTGGCTGACCCCAGCAAATAACACCTCTGATTGACCGAATTCATAGCACAGAATCGGTAGTAAAAAATTTGAATCCCACCACTGCTGCACATATCTCATGGCGCCTTCTGCGAGGAGATGGCAAATGGGTGAGTCCCTCCAGTGCAGCAGGCTGTTTTCCTGGACGGGTCTGGCAATGGGGTGTGTGTATGCAGCCAGCATACACAGGCGTCTCACACCTCTTTTTCAGTGCGAAGAGAAGCCTGCAGACACCGCCTCTTTTTTGGCATGAGGAGAAGCCTACAGCCACTTCCTTTTTTTTGGCAAGAGGAGAAGCCTGCAGCCACCACCTGTTTTTCGGTGTGAGAAGCCTGCATCGGCAGTTGTAGGCTTCTTGTGCCAAAAAAAGAGGCGGCGGCTGCAGGCTTCTCACACCAAAAAAGAGGCCTGAAGTCCCATCACCATCACCACCATCACTGCCCTGTTCTTCATGCCGACTGCATACATGCATCCCATTTCCTGCTGCGCCAGTGGCAGAGCTCCAGGGATGGGGGGGGGAGCAGCTAGCTAGGCTGCAGCCAGCATTGCTGACTGGGATGGAGCCACGCTGGTAGCGAAGGCAGCCAGGCAAGCTCCAGGGATGGTGGGGTGGGCTAGCTGGTGGGCTAGATGGTGCAGGCTTACTTACCTAGGCAGGCAGATCAGAGCTGCTCATTTGGGGTGCAGGCACCATGTGGGAAGGCAGGCAAGCTGCAGAGCAGAGACTGCAGGTGCGCGAGGACCCAGACAGTGTGCTATGCCAGGGAGGTGAGGAGTGACTGGGCGGGCGGGGGCAAGCAACAACCGGGCGACCTGGCAGGCGGGGTTGGAGCCACCCACAGGTGGTATTCGCCAGTTCTAACTAGTTCAAATTATTGCTACCAGTTCGCCCAAACTGGTCCAAACCAGCTGAATACCACCTCTGATGATCACATGACCCTGGGATACTACAACTGTCATAAATATGAACCAGTTGTCAAGTCTACAAATATAAACATGACCATGGGGATGCTACAACAGTCATAAGTCACTTTTTTCAGTACTGTTCTAACTCTGAATGGTGACTACATGAACTGTTGTAAGCCAAGGACTATCTGTATTTGAATGAGAATATTCAGAGCATCTGACAACTGTAGGCTAGACTAGAAAATTGAAAAAACATCTCTGTAATGGCACAGCAAAAAGAACCATAGATGTATGCATGAAGTGAAGCTCAGCTTAAAGTATTACTGTCTAAAATGTATAGTAGAAGACATGCATAAAATTATTTATTTATATTATGTTTTAAGCATCAAATAAATTTGCTAAATAAATTTCATTAAAATATACAAAATGCATTTTTGAGGAAAGTATTATATTAAAAAAATAACTACTATACAAGAGTATAAAACACGCATATATCCTTCCTCCATCTCAGTATAATACATCATTTTAAACCCTGTTCATTTCTTTTGCAATTCAGTCCTCTTTAATTCTTAATATTGTAGTTAACCACATTGTTTTCACACTATGATACGCAAGCAAGAATCTCTAAGATACCGATTACCTTGCAAGCAACATGCCCACCAAATAAGAAGTATATAACTGCATGTACCCCATCAGATTTGTCTTTATAGAGAGCAATACTCACTAATACTTTTCTGAAAGAATTAAATGAATTAAGGTCTTTAAGCAAAAAATACTAAGCATGCTTAACTTCTTCTACTACATCTTTATTCCCAGTTACTATACTTTGCTGTACTTTATCTTAAACTTCTGTTAAAGCAGTTTAAGATAAATCACATTTTGCATATTTTCCCCATCAGATGTTTCTTGGTGCCAGAATTATTGATCTTGTATGTTTCTTAAATTCTCATTGATACACTTATAGTAATGGCTACAGGGGAATACTAAGCAAGACACATCTTAAGCAAAACTTTTACTAGTTGTTCCCCTTCCCTCAAACATTCCTCTATCATTTCTTGTTGTTAGTTTCCACAAATGTTTACCAAAGAAATGCCAAGTATGTACAATATATTTATTTCTAAAGCTCCATAGTTAATGTGAAAGTCCAGGTCATCAATGAGTGGATGGAGAAGTATGATGGAAACATAGCAACTTGAAACTTCACATTTCTTTGGAGAGATAATTATTTCCCAGAATTCCCACTATGCAAGAATATCACTGCTATGGTATCACATACAGGTAGTTCTCGACTTACAAATGTAATTGAGCCTGAATTACCATCATAAGTCATGCATGTTGTTAAACAGGTCACCACATAAAATCAGGACCTGCTTTTATTACCTTTTTTGCAGTGGTTGTTAAATTTGCCAGAAACTGGAATTAAATGCCAGTGGTCATGTGAACAAAGGATTCTGAAAAAGGCCATAAATGTGGGCCAGTTGCTAAGCACCCAAAATATGATTGTGTAGCCCTGTGGGATGGCCATCAGAACTTCAAACCTGGGTTGTAAGTAGCCCCTGGGATGTACTTTGAATGGTTGCTAAGAGACCAGTCATAAATCAAGGACTACATAAATCAAGGACTACCATACATTGTTTAATGTCAGTTGCTCCTATCAAATGGCTTCATCATCAACAAGTAGCCTCACCATTTTTGTCTTTCTTCCTTCCAGTTGGCATGCAAGTACCCCATTCATTCATTGTTTCTAGTTCTTCTCATGCTGAAACCACAGTTTCATAGTGAAAAACAAGGAGAGAAATTATGCCGGAGAATGGCAGAATTGCCTCTCTGCTTGACAGAATTTTTCAGGAAAATGGTGATCAGATATAAAACTGAAAGGACCGTCAGTTCTTTCTTCTGAAATATATCTTTGGTAGTGACCTGGTAGTGTGTTGTGGCTAAGAATCAAGAGTAATGGAAAACAAGGAAGAAGTCTCAAAAACAATTAGTCACCATGCCTTTCCCTTCTAAGTTTTCCAACCCACAATTCCAGTACTTCTTCACTGTTCTGTTTTCCTCTTTCCCTCCTGTCTATCACAGTTGAAGCGTCTGGACATTCATCTAGTAGATGGCTTCCCTAGGTAGCCCCTTCTTTTCCCTGGCAAAATCACTGGGTTGGGGCTTCAATAATGAGATGCCAGGGAGATCCAGGAAAAGTAGCAGCTGGCATTGGGAGATTGTTCCTCTTCAATTATCAGGTTGCTTCTCTCAGATCAAATTTGTGTATGCCTCATAGGCAGAAATGACTCTTAGGTAGTGGGAATGGCCTATAGCATAAGAATGATTTCCCCACCTCTTTTTTTCAGCAAACTTAACAGTTTAATGTCATCCCCATATTTTAAATGCCACAGAATTTTCAGCCATTCATTTTCATGCAGCTTTGCACAACAGTTTGCATGGGCAATGAATCACAGCCATTCTGTAAAATTAAAACACTTTGCTAACTCTTAAATCTGCTGCTGAGGACATATTTCAAAACAATTTTGGCATTAATAAGCTGGGCAGCCTGTTTTGTCAAATTGTTCTGGCACCGACAATGTAGGCCGACTGATATCTTGAATGACCCTGGCACTCAAAAGACAGGCTGGCTGGTATTTTGCTTCACCCTGGCATCCACAATCTGGAATTGATGTGTAGTTGTTGGATTCCCCCCCACCCCCAGATTAATGAGTACCCTAAAAACTGTATAAAATTGGAAAAGAAAAATGGTTTTCAAAAAAAGAGGAAACTACTTAGTCTCTTCACATTGGTCATTTGCCTTGGTAACCCCATTACCCAATTCTTATCCAGCTTCTCATCTCTTTGCCCTATAAACCCTTGGAACAAGCACACTTTAATTTCAGGAGTGTTCAGTTTTTATTTTGATTCTTTTGCTATAAGATTTATTTTAGAATTAGCTGTACTAACGTCCACTGATAACATTGGTTCAATGCAAGTTTAGCTTTCTAGGGAAGTTGTTTGAATCAAGAACCATAATTCCAACTCATGATTGCGGCTGAATTATGGAAGATTGTAGTAAAGAAACATTTGGGGTCTTTAAATTTTCTGAAGTAGTTCTGGACAACAGGACTCTAAGGTACTCTAATAAAATATATGTAAAAGAGAAGGGGGTGACTTTAGGTAATCAGGTGTCACAGTTTACAGAGGCAGGAATGAAGGGTGGAACACATATTTGGCAATGATAGGTTGTACATGTGATAGGATTGGCACAGTTTTTTTTTTCTTTGGGGCAGTTGAGGTGGGGTGAGGTTATGTATTTCTAGCATCATGGGAAACCTTGTTTAAAGACTTTATTTACAGAAATCTTATATTTCCTTCTTGTATTTTAAAATGGCAAAAAAATGTGCTACTGATTTTTAGCAATAGTGGTGAGAGGATCCAGGAACTGACAATAGGAGAGGGGCTTGGATCACAGCTTGTCCCATCCCTCATCTCGTGGAAAACAAGCACACAAACAAACAAACAAAAAGCGTGAGTCAAAAAAGACTGGCAGGATTATTTTGTACTGCCATATGGCATTCCGATAAATGTTGATAAAAATACATGAACCTAATAGTTCTGAGTTGTAACTAGCACTGAAAGGATACTGGTGATTAAATGTATATGAAATCTTGCATTTCTTTGAGGAGTAGTAAAAATAATATATTTTTTAAAAATCTATCATTGAAGGCTTCCTAGGGAAAGAGATGAAAGTAATAGCTTAAAGTTCAGTTACAAAATAACACAAAACCCCCACAAAATTCGCTGGACAAAATATAAGAAAGTTCTATCTCATTTTTTCCCATCCTCATTTTTCCCACAACCACTAACTCATCTATTATTGTTGTGGTAACCACTCCCCTCTATGGCTATAGAGGCAGCAGTCATCAAAATGCTGGTATTGTTATCTATTTCCATTTATTATCATATATATATCCTAAAACTATAAAACTATCCAGTTAGAAGCAATGGCAGTACTTACTCTTCTTCCATATTGTAGTTCCCCAGAGATGCTTCAAACTTGTACATAAAGGAAATTGTTACAATGTCACACTTCAGATTTCCCAAATTTAATTACCAAGAGGACTTTCAAAATTGCAGACTCATATGCAGAAAATCTTGTCAAAATCTGCTTTGATTCAGACCAACTTTTTTAAAAATGTGCAGGGTTAGTCAGTGTATTTTTAAGTCAATCTAAGGTAAAAGTCAAAGACTACTCATCCATTTCCAGAAAGGTAAAAGGTGGAGTTCAGAGAATCCCAAGCACTTACTGTTCTTAAGCAAAAACAAAACAAAACCATACCTGAGAAAAAATTACAATTACCACAGAATGGTCTATTATATTTATAATATTTATATGTATTTAATACAAAGTAAAACATTAATACTTCCAAAAATATATTTTAATATTAGGACACAAATATGCTTGAATGAAGAATCCCTTTGTCTTTGTGATTGTTTCTTTGTAAAAAAAAAGATTTAATACGTATATAAAAGTTTTGTGTTGCTGTTTCTTTTGATGTGGAAGCAAGTACACCAGTTTGTGATAACTCGTAAAAAAATAATTGCAATATCAGGGTTTATCTTCTATTTTTCAGCTGCTTGGGAGCTCCCCCTTTCCTGAATAATCCCTGGATTTAGACTTTTCTGTTGACCAGATATTATTGCATGGGTTTTATGAAAGAAGAAAAATACAGAAAACAAGAGAATGTAAAATAGAATGTAAAATATTTAGATGTTTAAACTGGTGGAAAATTACATTACAGGGAAAAGTGATTAATGTGTCTGATTGCATGTTTATGTTCTTGCATAAGTTATATGCACGCGAGATTATCTGACCTTATGTTTACTACATATGGATATAGGTACTGTAAACTAGCACAGGAGAGTTTTGCAGCAGTTTTGCTGACAGATTTTCAGGTCTATGTGATCCTGTTTTAACTGTTTTCTTTTTTGAAGGGAAGAAGAAACAAAACCAGCAGTGGTACTTTTCTGCCAAAAAAGGAAGCTTCGCATATTTTAGCTCTTCCCTTTGTTCTGCCATAGCTCTAGTGTCTGCTTCCCAACATTTATAATTATTTGGCACCTACCCATACTAACAGTTCATGAAAATAGCTAATGAAATGCATTTTCATCCTCCCCCTTGTCCATTTTTCTCAAACACAAAAACAATTTGTAGGAAAAGGCTATGCCTCCCCTTCCCATAGTTACCTAATCTGTAATGCTGACTTTCCAAAGTAAATTTAAACCAACTATACTTTTAGATAGCTCTTTTTAAAAAGCATATTCCAGGAACATTGCCTACTTAAGTGGGGGAGAGGGAGTGTCCTCCCTGTGTGAATATTTGCCATCTCTGGTTTCAGAGGTTAAAGAAGGAGAATACTAAACTGAAGTAGTTAATCCAAAGGAACCTCTTACAGTATCAATATTGAGGTATATGAAAAAAAATATGTATTAACCACAAGCAAACTATTGCAAATTTATTCATCAACACTCTATTCCAAGAAGCTTAAAGGAAATTCCCTTTCATTGCTCAGTTGTAAGAGTCCCAAAGGTGCTTTTACAAGAGGCAACTGGACTGTCTGGTTTTTCTTTGAAGACATTTTGCTTCTCATCCAAGAAGCTTCTTCAGCTCAGAACTCATGTGTCATAATGCAACTTTTGGGACAACCAAGACCTGGATAACTGAGAATCTCCAGAGTCAGTTATAAGAGCTTCACGGTTCCCAAAAGCAGTTTTCCTATTGAATGATAAGAAGGGGGCAGTAAATACAAAAGTTTCTTCTCCACTTTTCTCCAAGATTCTAGCACTATTGATTTTACAAAATGATGGAGCATCAACTCTCTCCATCATAACCAAAATGCAAAATGTCTATGAGGAAGAACGTTACTATGAAAATAAAACAATACAGGAATTCTCCATTAAGGCCAATTGCCAATTTCAGGGATGTGGTCTGTATTGTCTGCATTGAAAACACCTGGAGTTCAGTGACAAGATGATGTAAATAGGCTGAAAGATTTTTTTCTCTTAAGTCATTTTGCCATATAACAAAAATATATTTGAATGGAAGCTAGGAAATTCCAAAATCCGTGGGTATTATTGGGAGGCAAATTCCATTTGCACCTTGTACCCTATTTTCCCAATTTCATCATCTCCTTACCTGATTTTTTTCTAGGATTTTCTGGTATTGTGCAAGTACAAATATATCAGAAACACTGCATCATTTAATATAGGTTAAGTTAGAATTACTATTGAAGAATAAGCTTCATTTTCAAACCTTGATGGGAAAATATCTGTATCATATGAACCTGAAAAAGGTGAGATGAGCAAACATTTGCGGGAGGGGGCAGGGAGAGAGAGAGAGAGACAGAGAGAGAGAGACAGAGAGAGAGAGAGAGACAGAGACAGAGACAGAGACAGAGACAGAAACAGAGACAGAGACAGAGACAGAGAGACAGAGAGACAGAGAGAGAGAAAGAGAATTAGAAAGAATAACTAGTAAGGAAAATCTTGTGGGTCATGGCTTCTGAAATTCTTTCCTATTTCTTTGTCAGCGGTGGCCATGGAGTTACCTACACTTTCTCTTTGAAACAAAATAACATGTGTACGAGAGGATCTACTCTTCCTCACACTGCAATCTTTGTATGTATGTGAACACTGGGAAGCCCAGGGCAGGCTGCAATGTGGGTCACACCACCAAGAAGAAAAGAAGCTTACAAGTGAGTAGCCATCTACACACTGTCCAACTGCCCCCCCTCATTATGACACATGATGATTACTTCTTATCACAGCCTCAAGCTAGGACTTCAGTGTTAAGCCTCAGAGTCAGTATTCTATTGCCATCCTATCCAACCATACCAAATTTGATTCTGTTATGTTCACAATTTTTTTAGAGTTATCCTGCTGACAGGCTAATAGAGAGACTTTTGAAGCACTTTACATGATTTCTTTCCAATTTCCTGTGGGGCTGTAAAAATAAAAAGGCACGACAGATGAAAAGACCATCTTCTGAAATAAAAAAACTAAAAGGTAAGATTTCTTGGTCAAGTATTGCAGAATCAGAATGCCAGAAATGTATGGGTATGGCTTTCCACCTGCCTGGATGAGATTTAAAGAAGACATCATGGAGGAATATTAATTCTTCATGAATTTGTTGGGGAAAAGGAGGAGATCCTTAAGATGGCCATGCCCCCAAATCTTCAGAGCTACACTGCAGTCTGTACACTAACGGATTTTCTATATTGGTTTGTTTGTTTATTTGTTAAAATTTATAGGCCGCCCAACTCCCGTAGGACTCAGGGTGGCTTACAACGATAAAAACTAACAATAAATACAATTAAAATTAACAATAGAAATAGTAAAAAACCCCCTTTGGATGGGCTATAGACCCCAAGCCTGTTGGCACAGCCATGTTTTGGTGGCTCGACAGAAGGTCAGTAGCTCAGGGATGATCCGGATCCTCAGGGGTAACTGGTTCCAAAGGATTGGTGCTGCCACAGAGAAGGCTGTCCCGCATGGTCCTGCCAGCCGAGACTGTTTGGCTGACAGAACCTGTAGGAAGCCAACTCTGTGGGATCTAACAGGAGGTTGGGAGGCAAATGGTCATAGGAGGCGGTCCCGGAGATAATCTGATCCTGAGCCATGTAGGGCTTCAAAGATCGTTACCAGCACCTTGAACTGCACCCAGAGGCCCCCGGAAGCCAGTGCAGCTCGCGCAGGAGAGGTGTTACATGCCTGGCACTTACAAAATAATTTCCTCTGTGTTTTGCATATTGGTTCCAAGGCATAAGCATGCAAGACTAGACTTTCAAGTCAAATGCCTTCTGAGGCTAACTGATCTTAATGTATATCCTCTCAACAGCCACATACAGGCCAAAATTTTGACAACCGTGAAACTCCATTTGAGGAATAGTGTTCATAAGCGATTTTTGTTTTTTGAACTTTCTAACAGAAAAACCAAAAATTGGAGGTGTTTTGATTTCATCAACATCTCAATTCTTAATGCCAGAGGAGAGGATCTACTATCTTATTAGGATTTTCTTACCAAACCTTTACTGGAACAATGGAATATTCAAGCAATGTAATTATTTTTTTTCATAAGGAGCACTAGCAAGAACAACTGTTTAACAAGAAACAGAACTCACTTTTTTGTAATGGTTTAGCTAATATCTGATATTCCATACTCTTTAAAATAGTCTCACTGGCCAATATGCAAAACACAGAGGGAATTATTTTGTAAGTGCCAGGGATTATATTACTTTCAGAAGAGAAATAAAATCTCACCACAAAGTTTCAGATTATTAGAGAGAACAGCCGGTATTCACTATACCAAAAGAATTACCACATGGAGAATTTTCATGCATGTTTTAACTAGGCTCTTTTTAAAGAAATGCAGGAATTCTTTTATTTTGCATGTGTTTGTAGATTTTTCCTTTAATTTTGAATTCTTTTCTTGAAAGTGTATGTATATGTAAATGAATATTAATGATTCTCACGTTCCTAAGTATAAGCTTTTATTTTAACCCAAGATAGCGATCTCAGTTCAGAACAGGGCAGGTTTGTTCAAATGTAAAAGATCAGATCAGAATCAGAATACTTTATTGGCCAAGTGACATTGGACACACAAGGAATTTGTCTTGGTGCAAATGCTCCCAGTGTACATAAGGGAAGAATAATAGTAATATAGTAAG
>JANHFQ010010549.1:187196-200077 GCA_032468035.1 Aparallactus werneri | reverse complement strand
TCAATTTTTCCCACGGCACACCAGGCAACCTCTCGCGGCACACTAGTGTGCCGCGGAACACTGGTTGAAAAACACTGGGCTATGGCATCCATCAGCTGGTTCATTTGGGTCAATTATTCAGTTGGAATAATTTTGATGGCTTCATAAATATACTTGATGGTTTTAGATAAAGCCTTCTTTTTAATTTGATTCAGAGGTGTGGACCAAAGCCATGGTAACCTTGACCTAGTTGGACCATGTGATGGACATGTGACCTGAGGGAAGAACTTTGGGGTTTGATTTGGGTGGGGGAAACCTCACCCCCCACCCCGGTATTCAAATCGATCATTAAAGAAAGTTCATGCCACATTTTCTGGAACTGAAATGGGAACTTAGGCCTTAACAAAGCAATATTATTCTGGATCATACTCGAAAACTGTACTCAGATTTAAATAGATGTAAGTACAATTTTCCTTGTGGCTTCTGGCTGAACGTATGGAAGTCTGGTATAGAGAAAGCAGCAGGACCAATAAGTAGCCTCCTGTTCACTACTTAATTTGAAGCCCTTTGAGGCTCAGCAGAATGTCTGAAGAAGGCTACAATTATGTTTGCAAATGCAGTTTATGAGGAAAGAGTATGCTAAAGTAGAATTGTCTTACATAAGATGCAGGCATCATAAGGAATCACACTGTCAGCTTCTTTTGCCTGATTTTTCCTTTTTTTTAGCCACTACCAATTTATTGAAACTTAAGCTGAAAGATTTGTGGGTGGGTGCATACATATGTTACCTTTTATTCCTTTGCTCAGAAGTCTTGATTAGAAGCAGTCATTGGGGAGCAAATTCCAGTGCTGCATTTAAAAAATTCCAGATGTAAAGCAAAATGGATCAATGTCCTATTCTAGGAGCAGCCCGAAATGAAACACATCTGATCTATGTCGGTGGAGTTTGCCCCAAGCAAAGTACATTCCATTAACAATTCTTTAGGTTACAGAAAATTAAATGTTCCCATGGAGAAATAGCTTGAGGTCAAAGGTGACCTTTGCTATGTAACCCACATGTGTTTCCAATCAGCTCAGCCCTTGTGATCAGCAAAGCTCAGTCATGCAAAGGAGTAGATTTGAGAAACAACACAGGGGGGAAGCAAGCCAGTGAAATCCCCAAAAAGATCAGCGGCTACATTCATCAATCACCTTTGCTCTTGTTGTGTGTAAAAAGTCGCAATGAGCTTGATGCTGCACAAAATAAACAATGAGGTTGTGTTCTATCTGGTCCCTGCTTCCAAAGGAAACCGGAGCACATTTTAAGACTCTGAACAAACAGCAACTTGATAACATTATAAATACACATACGCTGCAGATGGGAATGGCAGAGACTATCCTTACCCACTTAGGGACTCTAGCTTGGTGGCAAATGTTCAGACTGCTGAAGCACAGGATTAGAAACTGCCCAGATTTCTTAAAAAGAGACCTGTTTGCCTTTGAAGCCCAAAAACGCTACTCTGCTTGCTCCTAGGTATAGGTAGTCCTCGACTTACAATAATTAGTTTAGTGACCAAAGTTACAATGTAATTTATGACTGTTTTTCTCAGTTATGACCTTTGCAGCATCCCCATGGGCATGTGATCAAAATTCAGATGCTTGGCAACTGGTTCATATTTATGACCGCTGCAGTGTCCTCGGAGGTCATGTGATCCCCTTTTGCGACCTTCTCACAAGCAAAATCAATGGGGAAGCCAGGTTCACTTAACAACCAGGTTACTAACTTATCAACTACAGTGATTCACTTAACAACTGTGGCAAGAAAGGTCATAAAATGGGGCAAAACTCACTTAACAAATGTCTCACTTAACCACAGACATTCTGGGCTCAGTTGTGGTCGTAAGTCGAGGACTGCCTGTACAACCTTTCCTGAAGTTAGGGATTACTGCAACATGAAAAATGGGTGCTAAAATGGGCACTGTTTCTGAAAAGAGAAAGACTTTGCTACTAGGTCTTTGCTGCCTCCTTCCACCTTTTCCTATTCTTGAAAGGGTAAAACTAAACTTTTTCTATCTCATGTTCTGTCTAACGTTTTGCTATTCAAGGTAGAAATACACAACATTTTTATGGCAGTGAGCACAGATTATTTGCTCTGATCTGTAGAGTAACAATCACCTTTTGTACCTCACACAAATCTCTGCTTTTTTTCTAAGATTAACCCTATGAATTAGGTGTGCCTGCACTTTTTAACAGGAGAGCCTGAACTGCTCTTGTACCCCCTCTGCTTATCTGACATTCAATTTTCTCCAAGAGGCAGCTTTGCAATTGTATTCTTCAGGGTCAGGCATGATTTTGCTGCCAGCCGCTGTTCTAAATCTTTAGAAAAAGAGGGGGGAAAGACAATTCCAAATTGATGTCAAATGCTTTTTGGCACTTACACAGGGCAAATCCACTGTCTGTCAATTAATGATTCCATAAGAGTCTGAGGAAAGATTATATTATTATGCTTTCTTGAGATTTGGCATCTATAGCAATAATATTTTCCAACTTCTGTTTCATTCGTTGACTAGACCAGCATGATGGAAGTATTAAGTCTAGGGCTGTATCTTATAACAACATGGCTACAGGTAGTCCTTTTTTAGTGCTGCCTCATTCGTGATCCTTCCCAGATACAATGGTGATGACTTTGTCACAAGTCCTCACATTTATGACCTTTGCAGGTCTTAAAGCAAAGGAAATCTGAAGTAACACTGTGAGCACAGTTGTGGTTTTGCTCAGCAACTGTTTCATTTAACAACCAAGTTGTCAGTCCCAATTGTGATTACTAAATGAAGACTGGCTGAATTTAATCTAATTCTTTTCCAGAGCTTGAGTTATAAATTATAAATTTATAATAAATTATAGCTTGAGAGACAGAATGACTAAAAACTGGGTGTAGGAAAGCCTTATTCATATATGTATATTACAAAAATCTGTACACCATTTCATTCAGTGGTGTTTTATTATTTTCCCCTTCCTATATTTTAGCACAAGTTAGCTGAAGTATACATTTTATGTAGGACCACTCTGCCTGTCCTGCCTGTAATTTACACATAAGATGTAAAAGTATAAAATTATCAGAAGTTGATTCCACAGTAGGCTTCTGCTATGAGTCATGACTGACTGAAGACATTTCCATGACCATTTTCTTGAATGGGCAGACCAACCCATAGAATGAAAAATGGCCGGTCAACTGGTCCTCTCTAGAGAAGGACAGAATGGGAGATTGCCCACAAGGCCTCTAAGGGCAGCTCCTCCCAAGGAGATGTCAAACAGCAGCGTCTTGTGGCTTTGAGTGGCAGGAGTCAAGAGAGATGACACCTCAGTAGCAGCAGAGTCTTTAATAAGGACACTAAGCCTTTATTTAACTTTATTTTTTTCTAGTTTAGTCTGTATTACTTTCTACTATGTTTATTAAAAACTTCAATAAAATTATTTTTAAAAGTTGATTCCATAGGAGAAAGTTGACAGCAGCCATAAAGCTAATAATTCATTGGCAAGTTGTTTCAAGTATATAAATTTCATTCTGTGACTCACTTGCAGAAATGTTCCTAATTCCAAAGTAAATGTTCTGGGTGCCTTGCCAGATGTTATTGATGATGAAGTAACTTCCATTCACTGGTGGACTCTAGAGGCCAAATTTCTGTTGTTAAGTGGAACATTTATTAAGTGAGTTTTGCCGCCATTTTATGACCTTTCATGTCACAGTTATTAAATGATTCACTGCAGATTGTGCCTTGGTTAGGGAGACCTGAGGATGAGCTCCATATGTGCAAAATGCAATGTCTCCCTTTACTCCGGAAATATCATCCCACATCTACTGTTCCAATTATATCCTAGTCTTCCTCCTTTCCATGAATGGCTACAATATCGTGGGCATTATTCAGGAAATCATTTTAAATTCCGTTGTTCTTCTTGAAATGCATTTTCCTCCTCTCACTTTCCATTTTTCGGGGCAAATTTGAGCCTTTGCTCAACATTGTTACCTGGTAGCTTTAGCATTTCCAAAGAGGGCCCTCCTTAGTTTCCCTTTTTCCCTGTGGGCACAGGCGTTTCACCACCGCCTCTGTTTTCCCCTTGTCTGTTCCTCCTGCCTGTGACTCATCTGCAAGCACAAATTACCTTGGCTAAAGTATTCTTAGGAGAAATAATTAGCCACACAAGCACCTCCTTTGCAGGCTCCCACATATGCCTCTGAGACAGAGGTGCTTGACATAAATCATTTAGTCCCGAGCCCTCGCACATGCCTCTCCCAATGGGCTCTGTAATTGGCAAAGTAGTTGCCAACCGGGTTTAAAGTGATTCGAAATTGTTTTCCGTATAGCCTTGGTGATAGCTAAGGTTTCCTTTACCTCAAGCATGAGTTACAGTAACATGATTGAATGTAACCAGTTATTCAGTTCAAGCTGTGATTCTGATACAGTATAGACAATATAAATTCCCTGGAGCTCCGCCAGGCCACCTCAATGGTCCATTGGAGTCCAATTCAATTAGGCTCACTATAGTTCTTCGGATTTCACAGGTCTGTTTGCGGCAGCCTTGAGGCTTGAATGTGAGAACAGTATTCATGGAGGACTTTTAAATTAGGTCTCAGGTGTCATCATTCTAAATGAATTATTACAGTGGTTATGTTGTTCATGCCACTACAGTTAAGGTTATGCGAATCTCTCTAGTCAACCATTCGGATGCACCAAGAGAGTCTTGTAAGAGCCGTCTGCAACCGTGGTTTTAAAATTATTCGGGAAATAATGACACTCTCAGGAAAATGCAGCTGTTTTTCTCGGGGTGGCAGGAGTAACTAAAAGAAATGGGGACTTCCTGACAGATCAGAGTCTCCAAGTGGAGTCTGTTTAAGCGAAGTATTTTCCTATAAAGTCAGTACCACTTGGTACTGGGCAGCATTAAGAAGAGGCATCTGCCTCAAACAATTAGTTGTTTGATCCAACAAAGATGACAGCCTAAGACCAATGCATATTGCCAGGTCATCTTGAGCTCAGAAGGGCTCTTCCCCGGGATACAGGATGATACCTTGTTATAAGAAAATGGATATAATTGGGGAAAGTAGGAGACAATCCCCCCCCCAAAAAATTATTTATTTATAGATCTCATCCTTGCTTTCATTGATTAGAGAGTCCTAGAGCAACAAGTTGAACAATTCATGGTAAGAACAATTTTACCATTAAAGGAGTATTACAATAAAAGACCTTTTAAAACCAACACATCTTAAAACTCATAGAGTTTTTAAAAGTTTTGAAAGCTTAAATTCCCATAGCCGCAGATGGAATATATATGAGATGTCCCAAGCAATTAATTTTATTCTGTATTTGTATATTTGCCTAGTAAGAAGATGCAAAACAAGCTCTCAGATTCACAGTTTCTGATCTAAGAAAGGACATTTTTCTATCATATGTATCTAGAGAACTATTGATAATTATCTATTATTTCACTAAAAATACAGTATCCTCTTCTATTATTACTAATATTTCCTAAAAATGTATTTCCCATTGTCAATCTTTATCTCATTGTATATGGACAATACCCTAATCTAAAATAAGAATTTATTAGCAGGAACTGGTTTAAAAACACAAGATCAGGATCCTAGAAAATCCTCAAATCTCATAAATATAGGTGTAACACTACTGTAAAATCTAATAACAGTCGCCATAACATCCTGAATACATGGGTACAAATTAAACATTAACATGATTTGAGGGACATTGCTCTTCTTCTAAATATCTGTATTACTAATCAAAGGTTTAATATATGCACAGATGCCAGGACCACCCGCAGATGGACCAATCGGAATTCTCCCTTCAACCGTGGATGGACCAATGGAAATTCTCCCTTCTGTAGCACTATTGGACTCTGGGTAGAGTCTCCCTTGAGTTCCGAACACAGAGAGAAGTTCCGAGCATGGAGAGAGAAGCAGAGAAAGGGGGAGGGGGATGTTTGCAGTCTTGGGGGGTCCTGGAATGCTGCTTCTGCCATGCCCTGGCTCCTTCTACACTTCCCTCACCGCCCATAACTGCTCCAGGAAAGGTGGCTGGCCAGTGGGGCAGGGGCAAGCAGCGGGGATTCTGCTGGGCTGCCAAGGAACTGCCTTCACCCAGAACGCCACTTCCACCATGCCTTGGCCCTGCTACGCTTCCTTCACTGCCCACAGCCACTGCAGGAAACTTGGCTGGGTAGAGGGGCAATAGGAGAAGGAGGGGGAAGAAGACAATGACGAGAAGGAGGTAATATGAGGAAGAAGAGTAGGAGGAGGGGCATCAGGGTGAAGAAGATGAAGAGTGTAGGAGGAGGGGGAATAAGACAAAGTGGAGAAAGGGGGAGGGGGATAGTTTCAGTCTTGGGGGGCGATAGCTCAAGGGGGGATTCATGCCAGCCCTGGAGGGGAGTATGGGATTTGCAATTCTTTCGAGAATCACGGGTTTACTGGTAAATTCTATTTTCCAACAAAGTGCTTCTACATCCTAAAAAAATCAGACTCTATACTAGGGGTCTTCAAACTTGGCAACATTAAGACTTGTGGACCTCAACTCCCACAATTCCTCCCATGCTAGCTGAGGAATTCTGGGAATTGAAGTCCACAAGTCATAATGTTGCCAGGTTTGGAGACCCCTGCTCCACCCAAAAGAATAAATGGGCACAAAAGAATACATGGGTACAAATTCAATGTTAACATGATCACAACAGACATTAACATTATTAATAAGTAGTGGAGAAACATTTCAATCTTGGCCTTGGCCATTTTTAAAAACAATTAGTTGCAATATATTCATGTCAATTCTATTTCCTGTGATCTGATCAGAGCAGTGAGCTTTCTGGATCCTAATATTATGCCTGGATATTTGTATAAAAGCCATCTGTGTCTAATAAATCTTAACATGTTGGACTTGATATATTTTTTCTTCCCAACCTTTTCAGATTTTCCTTGCACTCTATGCACCAATGAGCATCTTTTAAACTTACAGACTTCAAATAGCCATTCAAGAAGATTCTGGTCTAAGAAAGTTTATGGTGTGATAAATTTGCTAGAATCCAAAGTACTACTGTCTATTGTTTCTGTATTCAGTAATTCTCTAAATTTACCTCCTTTTCCTATTAGCGGAAATTGCCTGAATCACATGATTATCCACTTTTTATTTGTTTGACATTGAAATTCCCATTCTGAATATCTGGTAAGTTACTGATGTTCAGATGATTTACCCATTTCAGAGTTTGCAAATTCCCTCAAAAATGTATTTCCTGAACATTGCCTTTAAGTGGAATAATATCCATATCATTTTCACTTACTTATATTGTTGTTTTCTTTCCAAGAATTGATAATTGCATTCATAACTATCCTGGAGGGTTAGGATAGTCTAAGATAAGGTATCTTGCATAACACTGCCTTTGGCAATCCATAATTGAGTTGGAGGTTTTATATTAAGAGCAATTCAATCCTGCAGTCAAGTTGCTTGTCTCAAATGCTGTTCTTGGCTGTTTTTAGGCAATGTCAGAAACTCAAGTCTAGACTGTAATGGGTTGTTAATGGGGCCTGGCTGGGACTCAGACCTGAAGGGTTGTTCCTTTGTTTCTTGCCCTTCCTATCCATGCAAAGAAGAGAAGGCAAGTCTTGCTGGCCAGCTCCTTCTGGGGAGCAGTCTGCTAATGCTTGCCTTTTCCTTTGAGGGACTCTTCTCTCTTACCCCAAATGCCTTTCATTTGCTTTCCCACATGTTTACATACAGAGATGCCTTCACATCTCTTTTCATAGTATTTCCTTTGACACTAGCATAGGCCATTTCTCTCTCCCTGGCCCCCCAGTATGTCCTAAAGATGCTTTCTTTCAAGAGGCAACTGAACTTTCCTTGATGACATTTCACCTCTTATCAAAGAAGCTTCTTCAGTTCTGTCTGAAGCTTCTTGGATGAGAAGCGAAACGTCTTTAAACAAAACAAGGAAACCCAGTGGCCTTTTGAAAGAAAGCACCTTTGGGACAACCATGACTTGGACGACTGAGAATCTCCACAGACACACACACACACACCCTTATGGTACTATTTTTGCCTTCTTGCTACAATAATCAAAGCAATATATTTGTTCTTTCATTCAGACCTTCTTCTGTAGGACTATGGAAGTTTTGTAGTAAGGAAGAGCAGATGCATCAGCTTCATAGAAACAAATCAGAAGGGTTTCTAGTTGCAATGCAAGGATATTTTAATAAGGGGAAGGGGAGTAGTGTAGGCAGAGAGTGGGAAAGTAATCTTTCGCCCACCCTAGGCAGATACTGAAAGGGAACCCACTTATTCATACGGGCTGAATGAAGGTTGAGCCTTTAGAGTCAAAAATAGTTCATTAACTCTCTCAGCACAAGAAGCATTTTATAGGTGAGAAATGATAACTAAACATAGATGTTTAACTTATTGTGATGTACTAGGATATTCTCAAGGGGATTGCAAAATAAAATCAACAGAAGATTTGACAACAGAAGAATATACTCGTCATTGGTTTTCCTGTGGACAATTATCAGAAAGGTTTAAAATGGATAAAAGATTTTATGGTTTAAACATTGCAATGGTTTAAACTGAGTTTGAAATAGAATCAGTATCAATCATGATATGGTACTAAAATGGAAAGTTGGATCACTTACCGTGAACTTCCATTCTCGGGGGATCCACGATGGGCTCGGTGGAAGATTTGGGCTCCGCCCATTCTCAGGCAAGTCAAAGTCTGAAGAGGGGTGGAGTCTCCATTGTAGCCCCAGATATCCTCTAGCTGAAAAAAAGCACTGGAAGCAACGGATTATGTCCTACAACCTGTAGTCCATTTCGTTTGTGCGGAAGGACCCGGTCCTCCACTAGACTCCCTTTGATATCCCTCTCTGACCCTTCCATTCTTTTCTTTTTTGGAAGGGAAACCCCTATGTCTCGACCTGCTAAAGTCCTGCTTTGTGTGGCCTTAGGTCCCCTCACGCCATCTGTTGTCAACTGAACCAGTCAGAATGGGTGGGGCACTGAGCCCATCGTGGATCCCCCAAGTGGAAGTTCACGGTAAGTGATCCAACTTTCCATTCTCCATAGGGATCCAGATGGGCTCGGTGAAAGATTCAGGTACAAGTACCCTAGCTGTCTGAAGGGGGGGCTGACTGGGACTTCAGTGATACTGATTGCAGTATCCTGCGTCTGAAGGCCTGGTCCCTAGAGGCAAAGGAGTCTACCTTATAGTGCATTATGAAAGTGTGAGGAGTGCTCCAAGAGGCTGCCCTGCACACTTGCTCTAGGGAGGGGTAGGCCTTATAGGCCATCAAAGATGCTGAGCCCCTCGTTGAGTGAGCCATTATGCCCTGAGGTGGAACCAGACCCTGACATTCGTATGCCCTTATGATTGCCCCTTTAATCCAGCGGGAGATGGAAGCCGAAGATGCCTTCTGGCCTTTTTTGTTGCGCTGAAAGAGGACAAAAAGTGCCTCGGAGTTCCTGAAGGGGGCCGTCCTTTGAATGTAAAACAGGTAGGCCCTCCTCACATCTAGTTTATGCCACTCCCGTTCCTGATTGGAAGATGGAGAGCTGAAGAAGGACGGGAGGACCACTTCCGCCTCCCTGTGAAAGGGAGAGTTTATTTTTGGGATAAACGCTGGATCGGTTCGCAATACTACTCTGTCCCAGTGGACTGAGGAGAGATGGGGAGCCATGGACAAGGCTGCCAAATCCGAAACTCTCCTGGCCAACACAATAGCTATCAGGAAAGCCACACAATTTGGTGTAATTCCTTCAAAGGGCAGGAGGACATTGGCTCAAATGGGGGTCTGGATAGGGCTTGCAGCACTGTAACAAGGTCCCATGTAGGGGCCCGAACTATAGGATGATGAGGGAGACTCCCCAGAGAAAATGCCGGACATGTGGGTGAGCTTCCACTTTGGTGCCCTTCGGGAATCCTAGGACTGCCCCAATGGCAGATACCTGCCTTCTTAGAGTAGAGGTGCTGAGGCCCATGTCCAACCCGGCTTGGAGAAAACCCAGAAGCACTTTGACCTTTAGCTTCTCTGGATCGATGGAGTGGCCTGTGCACCACCTCTTTAAGGCCGACCAGGTACTATTATATATACAGTTTGTGGACCGTTTTCTGCCTGCTAAAAGGGTATTGACTACTCTGGGTGCATAACCTCTGGCCCTAAGGTGGCGCAGCTCAACCTCCATGCTGTCAAGTGGAGGAGGCCCAGCTGGGGGTGGAGAGCTGGGCCCTGCGATAGGAGGTCTTCCCTGGTGGGAAGGTCGAGTGGAGGAAGGAGGCTTAGTTCCCTGAGCTCCGGGAACCAAGGCCGTCTTGGTCAGAATGGTGCTACTAGCACTACTTCTGCCTTTTCTCTTCTGATCTTTTCGAACACTTGGGGCAGGAGGGCTGTTGGTGGAAATGCGTATAGTAGTCCTGGTGGCCAAGGACTATGCAGTGCGTCTACCCCCTCTGCTGTCGGGCAGGGACTTCGACTGAAGAACCTTGGCAGGTGAGAATTTCGGTGGCAGGCAAACAGGTCTAGTACCACGGGCCCCAGTCTCTGATTCAGGTCTCGGAAGACCTCCAGGTGGAGACGGCACTCCGTCCCGTCCATGCGAACCCGGCTGAGCCAATCTGCCGCCTGGTTTTCCTGCCCTGGTATGTATTCCGCTCTGAGGGAGGAGATCCAGGTCTCTGCCCACAGGAACAAAGCTCTTGCGAGACTATGGAGGAGTTTCAACTGGGTGCCCGCCTCTCGGTTCAGGTGGGCCCTGGTGGAGATGTTGTCCGTGAATATGATCAGGTCCCTCCCCGTGACCCTGGTCTCCAAGGCCTTCAAGGCCAGGTATACAGTTTTTAGCTCCAGGAAGTTGATGTGCCTCCTGGAGTCTGTCTGAGTCCATGTGCCCTGGACAGTCTCGCCCTCCGATATTGCTTCCCATCCCTGGAGGTTTGCGTCCGTGTGGATCACCAGCCGTTTCTCCACCCTGATCGGCGATCCTCAGGTGAGAGATCGTGGGAGGAGCCACCAGGCTATGTCTGCTGTGGACTGAGCATTCAGAATCACTGGGCAGTGCTGATGGTTCTCTATGCTCTCCTGGAAGGGTATTGGTAGATTTTGTAGGGCCTTGGCCCGGAACTGGGCCCATGGCACAATTCCAATACAAGAGGAGAGCATATCCAGCAGGCTGGAGAGAGCCAGGTTGTCCTACTTGTGTGGAAGAAGGGCTGGCAAGACTAGGGCTCTGATCGTCGCTTGACGCTCTGGGGAGAGGAAGACCTGGAACCTCCGAGTGTCTATGACAGCCCCCAGGTGAGTGATGGACTGGGAAGGATTCAGCCAGCTCTTCCCCCAGTTTATTCGAAACCCCAGTGATTCCAGTAACTGCGCCGTGCTGTGGAGGTGCTCCAATGGTTACAAGTCTGCTTTTAAGCAGAGATGGTCTCTGGGAATTTTTTTTTTACTATGGAAATGAGTTTAGTAGAGATGGGTCAACCTATGACAATTCACCATGGCCAAGTCGCCACAGCCAACTTCGCCACTGTCTACTTGCTGTGGCCAACTTGCTGCAGGACAACTCACCATGACCAACTTGCCCCGGGACAATTCGCTGTGGGACAAGAGTTACACTAACATCAAAGAAATGGTGGAATAGAATCATTAAAGAAAGGGTGCAATAGGAGGGATTGAATGAAATGTGAATGACAAAAATTAAAGTATTTTTTATTTATTTTGAATAATTAAATTTAATTGTTAAATTGTTCTGCAGCTAGTTATCCAGTGGTGAGTTGGCCATGGCAAGTTGGTCAGAGTAAGTGGCCTGTGACGAGTTGGCTGTGACAAAGCCATCTAGAGCCTAAGAACAACCAATGAAAAGGCCTTCTCTTCAGGACTTGTCAAATATGCTTTTAGTTAGTGACAGATTAGACAAAGAACTTTTTCTGAGAATCCCAATACACTCCATCCTAAGTCACATCATTAACAAAATAATACTTTGGGAAACATCTAGAAGTATATTTATGGGGTTAGTCACACATTCATACCCTACTTTTCTGAAAATTGTTCACGGGCTTGCAAATACAATATCAATAAGCCTGATAAAGACAAAAGCAAAAACCATACATAAAAAAGCCAGCAGCGGAACGGCTTTAAAGCAGAAATGACCCACTTAAAAATAAAAGTCATACAGATAAGTTAAACATTCAGACACTGTTAGAAATGTCTTCGGTAGACATCAGAGGCTGACTTCCAGACTGTAGGCTGTCAGGATAAAGGGACAGTTTTCATAGGATAGAGGTAAAAAGAAAGAAAGCCAATTGCAGATCCTTATCAATTCCTGTAATGGGAATAGAAGAGCCATAATGGTGGAAGCGGAAAGGTGTAAAAGATCTGGAACCTAATCATTTATGACTATGTATTCCTTTAAGGGGATGTGCTCTGTAAAAATTGTATGAAAGGAAATCACCTTGAAATGGGCAACATACTTGATTTGGAATCTATTCCAGAGCATCAACTATTCTGAATAGAATAATGCAAAAAATCTCTATATTTTTGTTGTCATTGAGAACACCAGGTTAAGAACCCCTAGTATCCCTGGGACAACAATTTTGTCAGCAAAAAAACACCACCTATTTTGACAGTAGATTGTATCTACTCTGTTTAATGCCACCACCATGGAGCTCTGACACTAAACTACAGTATCTGTTCTTATGTGTGATTAAAAACAAGAGTCAGCTAAACCATAACGTCAATCAAGCACTGGATCCTACCTAATACCTATTTAGCAATTTTACATCATTACAAATCTGAATTTTATTATAGGCAACCTGATATTTATTTATTTATTTATTTATTAATTCGATTTATATCCCGCCCCTCTCCTGGGACTCGGGGCGGCTTACAGGGT
>JANHFQ010010549.1:156225-167170 GCA_032468035.1 Aparallactus werneri | reverse complement strand
ATAAACAACTGTACCCAACATTAAAACTTTTTTAGAGAAAGAAAAAGAAAAACCTACAAAGAAAAACCCTATACTCTGATGAGGTCTAGTTTCAAACTATAGTCCCAGTTACATAACTATAAACTTACTTGCAAATTGAGAGTCCACTTTGGCTGTGCTGAGCAATCACTAATCTTAATGCAAAAAATTTTCTCATCTTCATCAACAGTGCACCATTCATCACCATATATAGCTGACAGAGCTTCAATTTCTTCAGTCTGCAAAAATGATATGATACATGGTAATCAGTTTAAGTTACTTTATTTTGAACCTTTTTTTTTCTTCTGTTTAATCATGTCAATTCTCTAAGTCTTAGAAAATTGTCTTAGAGTCTAAGACAAGTCTCTGCAGTTTTCTTGGCAAGGTTTTTCAGAAATGGTTTGCCATTATGGCTGACAGAGAATGGAAATAAATACCTCTCTAGAAGTGTTTGCAATAGAAGAATGAAAAGATAAAGTTCAGATCTACAATTAGTTTTTATTAGAGATATAAAAAAGCTCCCAACATAAAGATCAGCTACAACAGGATCTAGCAATCCAGCCATATATATATCAGACTCAGAATTTAAATATTTGATGTTATCAGTTTCAAATACTGGGTAAGAAGAATATGCACATTTTAACAAAGTGATTTTTTAACTTCCTGTTGTGTATGATTTTTGTACATCCCAGCACAAGGATATCTATTTCTGGTTTTTGAAGTCTAAACACATTTTTATTATATTAACTCGTGGTGGCACAGTGAGTTGAATGCAGTACTGCAGGCTACTTGACAGTTTGAGTCTCACCAGCTCATGGTTGACTCAGCCTTCCACTGTTCTGATGTACTAACTAAAATGAGGATCCAGATGGTTGGGGGGCAATATGTTGACTCTGTAAACCACTTAGAGAGAGCTGTAAAGCACGGTGAAGCGGAATATAAATCTAAGTGATTATTATGTATTCAAAGAATTGAGAAAACCCATAGAAATTGTTTGTGTGTGTATGAAAAAGCGAATCAGTTGCCTTGACCTAACATGTCAGTAGGAAAGATATAGTTGAGGAAATCAAATTAATAGGAACACTGGGGAAATAAATTATTAATACTTTTGAATTTTAACAGAAATGAAAATTGTATGAAGTGAACCTGTTCCTTGAACTTCAAAAAGAGAGACCTAGAACAATAATACACGCAATTCTACAATGTGCTGTTTTCAATAGTCATACTCTCTCACTTTCTTGATATTTCAAACTTGCCAAGGAGCAGAGGGATATGATGGATTTTGAACACAGATTTTGAGCATTCTTTCAAAGCATTTCAGCTTCTCAAACCTACAGTATAGGCTTGCTGGAATCCATTGCACTCAAAAATTGCTGCATACTTGTTTGGATGTTTTGACACTTTCCCCCATGTCTGCTTGGACTTGTGAAATTTACATGCTTTGGCAGTTGCAACCTTCTCTTTTGACATTAATAGTAAAACAGGAGAGAAACCACTTCTCAAACCTTGAGTCCTCCTTGCATTTCTTTACTGATTGGTAAGTGATTTCCTCCTGGGCAGTGATCTTCACAAAAGGAGAGAGCAGCCAAGTCAGAGAGTTTAACCAATCGCTCTACGCTATTGAAATCTGAATGTTATCATTCAGCCACAAGTCAAAACAGAGGGAATAGATGATTTTCTGCCAAGAGAGGGATAGTATTTTTTATTGGGAAGACAGTATAAGTTTGCAGGTTTATTCCTTCAATATAGCTGGCATATTAAGAACAACGGTTTCACTGAGCTTTTATTATCAAGGAGTAAGATGACATTACACTGAACACCACGGTAGATAGAGATACAACTATACAAAGTGTTTTATTATTACCATTTGCTATTGGTTTATTTGATTTGATGGAATAGTGTAAACCATCTGTAGCAAGTAATATATCAATATACTGGTAAGTCATATAGGAAAGAATTGCTGGAGCAGAACAGGTAACAACACACTACGCACTGGATATTATTTTTTTCTTCATGAAACATTTATACAGTGTATCCATATATTTAGATTATCAATTTCTCCACAAGCAGATTATGATTAGACCACACTCACACGAAGAATTCACCAGTTAATAAACTAATAATACATATAATAATATATGTGGATATATACAATATTTTTTATTTATTTTTGTTTATATTTTGTCGTGTATATGTAGTGTATATTGGAGGTGGTGACCCTTTGAGAGCTTTATGCAACGAAATTTCATTTTAATATATGCCGATTGGTGTACATTTAAAGTGACTATACAGTTATTCTAAATCTACGGTAAATCTAAACTGACAGATTCCACCCAATCAACGGATTGCCTATGTTTAATAAGGACAGATGTCTTGAAAACTACTAACTATGATATAGCTAAATAGAACTTCCATGTTCAAAGGAAGTGTACCTCAGAGCACGGGCAGCAAGCGCCTATTGCTTCAACTCCCCACTTACGAACTCCTTTGAATGATTATATCTGATCCCTGCGTGGCCACCTGATCGCCGGGTGTTTCTAATGTGGGAAAGAACCCCAAATCTGACCATTCCCTTCGAGCACACACACGCATCTCTTTGTCATCTTCGCAGAACTCTTGGCTGAAACCGAACCACCACCACCACCACTTTCCTATCACATGGAGCCGAGTATTGCTTACTTGTTTTTGCGTAGTTTCCAGGTCGCTCGCTGCCGCCGCCATTCCTCCGGGAAAGGTGGGTCTCAGGGTTCTGCGGAACTCTACAGATCCTTTGAAGGGAACGCCGGACGAGTTGTGTCTGCCCTCCACGCACGCGCAGTGGTGCGATTGAGGCTCTTCGCCTCCTCCCGCATCTCAACTGAGGAAACCCCCTAAGAGCAGAGCGGAGATGAGAGCGGCTGGGAAGCTTCCGACACGCTTTGGGGGACGTCGAGTTTGGGGCGGATGATTGTGAGAAAGGGACTTGCGTTCGTAAACCGAGGTCGGCTAGTTGGTGGCACAAAGTGGGGTGCATGGTTTCCGGTGTTGGGTTTTTAAACCCAGATTTAGGGTTTCGATGTCTATCTGGGTTTCCAGGTTTTTATTTAAACATTTATTTTTCCTATACATTATATTGTATGTATCAAATAAATAAGAACAATGTAGTTTAAAACTGATGTATTTGGGGGGGATGTAGAATCTGAATTTATTTGAATACCAAATCTTGCCTTTTTTAGAAAACACCCTGGCAGCCTTGGCGGGGTCCATGCTTCAATTAATAGGGATGATGTGCGATGTGATTTAAATGTAGTTTTCTGAACAAAAATATGGACGTGAGTTTGCAGTTGACTTGAGTAAGAAGGAAATATAACAGGAACACAAAAATTTTTAAAATGCCAAAATGAGAGGGTATACTCTTCTAGAATCAGTTATGGAAACCTTTCTACAAAAAAAATCAATTGCAAAGAACTCTTAAGTTAGATACTGGTAATATAGAACTAATAAAACAAACTGCATGAAAATAATTTAATAAACTGATATAACTTGATTCTAAACATGTTTTTTAAAAAACTTAAGTATTACAATTACTTATTCTCAGGACAAATATTGACCTGACACTGTTTTCAGGTAGTGAAAATAGACCTAAATGAAAATGCAATGCATGTTATAATAAAAAAATAGATTCTTCCTATACTGTACTGTATCTCTATTTGTACTAATGGTTAAAGGAAAGATTCCTTCCCCATGGATTGGTTCAGAATACTGTCTATCTAGTAGTTGGTGAATATGAAGGTTGGGAAACTAAGCAGTTCAGAATAAAGGCCGCTCTGAATTAGCAGAATATATTGGTTTCTTCCATGTTTTGTTTTTATTTCACATTTCAAGGGGTATTATTTTTACTTTCATTTTAAAAAGGTATACCACCTTACATTTTTTAAAAACTACAGTACTTATTTCACTGCAGTGTGGGGCAATTTTTTAAAATGTGTCAAGTAGAAAAAATATTTTAAGCTATGCAATAAAACCAGAAGTAGCAAGCCATGTGTCTTTCTGCCTGCATGCACATGCCTGCACAAATAAATAACACTGAGGAGTCACATCTCTATGCAAATGAAAACAACTTTGCCTGATGATATAAAGCTTAAGTGATATTTTGGCAATAATAAATGGTACAGACACTTTCTCTATTGTTATATGCAACTAGCCATATAATCAGATTTGATTGTAAGAATATAGAATCATTGACTGTAATTGTGTAGAAATTCAGTGGTCTTTTCCATATGTTGTTGATATTTGCCTTAACTGTTTAAATTATATATAATTATATAAATTATACATACCTGATAATGTAGTATCTGAATAAATGGCCATGGATCATAAGTGTACCTAAATATTACAGTGCATGTGAAATGCAGCTTCCATAATTTATTTATGCACAGGGAAATATGTTTTTATTTTACTTTTCTTCGGTCTAGATGGTGGCATTAGTAATTCAGATATCTGAAATAATATATAAGTATTTACCTGACTTTTGACATGAATCAATTATTTCCCAATGGAAAGGGCTTGCTAAAATTTCAGAGACTTTTGAGAACTATAGGATCCTACATAATAGATAAGTATTCATCTTCCTGACACCTCTTTTACATATTCATTATCACACACTATTTTTCCACTGGTGGAATTGTTCTTCCAAAACCTTTAAAGAGCATTATTTATTAATTTATCAAATTTAGGAGCACTCATCTTACTCTTAGAGGAACATTTCCTGTCCTTATATTTCATCATATTTAAAATTTATACATTTATTATCTACTAGCTTATTACCCAGCTTTGCCCAGGTATTTTGCTTTTGCCTACAATTCCCAGCATTTTTTGCCTGAGTGGGGCCTACTGTATGCTCATGCTGCACTCCCCCGCTACAGCCTACAACTCCCAGCATTCTTTGCCTGTTTGGGGCCTGCTGTGTTGTCATGCTGCACTCCCCTGCTGCAACCTACATTTCCCACAGTTCCTTGCATTAGTGGGGGTCTTTCCCAGCATCCCTGTTTTTTTGTGTGAAGTGTCCCCTTTTCCACCCTTTTTGGGGGGCAAAGAGGCCTCCTACATGCTTCCAACCCCCACAGTGACTATCTTACTACAGAAAGGTACCTCTGTGTCAATTTTGGGGGAGATTGTTCCAGGGGTGTGGTTTTCTATAAAGCACATACAAACATTCTTCACTCCCAGGACTTCTCTTTTATAGATACAGTATAGATAACTAGTAGAGAATTGTTTCTGTCCATCCACAAAACAGAAATCCTGTCTGTCATGCCTCCAGCATATAGTTGAGTATTTTTATTGCTGTTGTTGTTCTTTAATGTGTCTTGAGCTTCATCTGGGTAGCCGAACACCATCTTTCATTATTTGGAAATTGATTTGACCCTTCAACACATCCATATTCCCATCATCCCTCATTCTGGAAAAAAGGTGCATCCTGAGAAGCCAGACACAATTTTGTAATGTTCTGAGGTAACAGAAACAATAGAAGCCTAGTCAGTGACATATGTTCATCTGAAGACAAAATCTATATACCATACCATACATATACCATAGCATCACTGTTTCACTTTATCCTGTTCTTTAATAAAATATCAAGATTTACGTTTATGGTCTGGCCAGTGGTGGGATTCAGCCAGTTCCGACAGCTTCCTGAGAACTGGTAGCGATAATTTTGAGAACCGGAAAATACCACCTCTGATTGGCCGACAGCATAGCCACACCCACCAAGCCACACCCACAGAGCAGGTAGCAAAAATTTTGAATCCCACCACTGTATTCGGAGCAGTATCTATGAAGAGATACTAATATGCAGGTTAGTCACTAGTTGAGTTTAATGATCTCTGAGTAGTGTTGAGTTATGAACTCATTTCTACAAGCAGCTAAGCTAATGTGTGGTTTTGGGTTAGTCCATTGCACGAACCAGGCATTTAAGGATTATAAATCAACATTCATTACTTATCAGTCATTGATATTGGCAACATTGTTAGCCTGAAGGGGGAAGGGAGCCATAGAAATAATGGCTGAGGATGTCATAACTTTAGTAGAATGGCCTGTAGCCTTGTTTTGTTTTATAACTCATTGCAAGAACCAATACTAAAGCACAGGTCAGGTACTTTCCATTAACCCACTTTCCACAGACACAAATACAATTAAAAATAATCCCTTGGATTTTAGATCCACTCAGCCTGGAGGGACCATATACACTCTGCATCTGCTTACTTTAATATTTGGTGACCACTTTGTTCCATGTTCTTCTATTAATCAGAGCCACCCAGAGAATATGGTGTAAAGAAACCCACCTTATGTTGGCAACTACAACAGTGTGATCAACAGTGCGATCTCCCTCTTTTTTACGTGTGACATTGATATAGCTCACTTTGCAGTATTTTGGTTCTTTGGTACAATGGGGGAAACAACTTGTTGCAATCAAATGTTTCAATGATAGTGAATGTGGAATAATTTTCTTTTACTCTTCAAAAATGCCTTGGAATTGCATTTTGATAGAATGGCTTCCACCCAGTTGTACTCCGAGATTGTCCAATTGGAATCGGGTTTATGTGCTCATTTACCATTTACCATTGTAGCTGCTAAAGATTATTTGAGTTTTCTAATTAAGCAGTAGCTATAATTTAAAGTAAGATCAGCTGAGGATTGACTTTCAGGAGGCCTCTAGGCAACATTACTGTATGTCTGGTAAAATGATAAAGCAGTGATACCACTAATCTTCCTCTAGCTAAGTGAACATTCCCTTAATATGACCAATTTCTATTTTCTCATTGCAAGCCTGCTGTTTGTATACTTGTGGATTGCAATCTGGCTTTTGCATAGAAATGACTACAGTTAAGAAGAGCTTTCCATCTGTTGGTATTTCAAAGACTTTTGAGGCCTATCAGCCACACATTTCAGCTGGTTTAAAGGCGTTCTTCCAACAGAATTGCAGTTTTACTGGAGAATGCTGAGCACTTCAAGGAAAAAATCTTTCAGAATCCAGAATTGAACAGTATGTAACCAATGTAGGCTTGCCTCTGCACGTTTGCATGGAAATGAGACAAATTGTTCATGTAAATTTACTATGTCTGCAGCTTTACCCTGGAGGGCAAGTGACAAAATGTGTATTGTGACAAACTCTTATGTATTTATGTGCAGTGCCATGATGCAAGTACCAAAAGGTGGAACTTATAATGGACATTTTGGCAATGGCATCATCATGGTTAGGAACATATATGAATGTAAGTCAATTGGCATGTTCCTTCAAAAATTCACTGCCATAATGCAATTTTGGTTTAGTTACTAGATTTTTGTATATATTACATTTTGAAAAATGTTAGCCTTATTTTCTCTGGTCAAATCAGAATCCAAAATGTTAGAAGTAATTAAAATTACACCCACCAATTTTCTTGCTTTTCTCGGTATATATACAGATACTAGTAGGCATATGATACTGAATATCCTAAAACTATGGAGAGGAGAAATAAAAAAAAATTGTGGAAAAAGGAAGTGGCAAACCGCTTCTGTACTGTTGCCATGAAACTGAACAGACGTGTCCATGTGGTCAAAAAAACATGAAAAAAACATGAAAACAGCAGAAGACAAAAGAACAATGATGGAACAGGAAACAAATCCAGAAGGGAACAAGGGAAAGAAGTATGAGGCATCAGTTGTCCTCACCAGAACCAGGTGTTAAGGCTCTTAGAAATATCTGAAGGATGGGACAGTTTCAGTTTTGGGGGGAATGTCATTTCAGACAGGAGGAGCTGCTATAGAGGGGGTCCTGATAGGTGGCATTCTTTAACAGATGGAACCTGGAGCACCCCAACTCTGCCAGATGGGGCCAAGCATATACTGTAGAATAGATACTCTAGGAGGTAAACAAGCCAGGCATTGAGATAGTGCAACTTGCTATTTTTTTCAGTGCAGTCAACCGTGGTAACCTTTTGGGCCAGGAGGTCCCTTGGACATTTTTTTTACTATGGTTTTAGTCCTTCTTGTTATGCTGCATGCTGAAGGCAGTGCTGTGGACTATTGTTAGCCACTTAGGACGTAATGGAGCATGTTGTCATGTAGTTTACCACCTATATGAAACGATTGGGTACTGTGTGTTCCTTTAGAATATGCACATGTTCTCCAGTTCCACTATTACAGTACTTGCTATCTACTGCCAAGAAAGTACTGAGCACTGATTAAACTCATTAAGGACTGGGTGAGGGAGAACAAGTTGAAATGAAATCCAGAAAAGCAAGAAGGGCTTCTGGAAAGGAAAACTTGGGAATGGCATGGAACCTGTTTTGGATAGAGTTGCTCTCCCCAAGAACGAATAGGTTTGCTGTTTGGGGATGGTCATTGATCTCAGTTGTTTTAGGCTTTTCAGGAGACAGTTAATGGCAATTAAAATGCCAACTGGGATGTAATATATAGGGGCAAATAGATTATATCCAAGGGCACTTAACTAGCCTAGCAGAACTGCTTTGGAAAATTTTGAAAACTTGTAAAAGACTGGTGAGAAAACTGGACCAGATCAAATATTGATCATCACCACTGCCACTCACTTTCAAGAAAGGAAAACATAGGGACCCAGGAAGCTATAGACCTGTTTGATTGACATCTATACAAATTATTAAACAATATTTGGATGATCAAAAAGACCAAGGTTTTAGTAACAAAGTCAGGTTCAAACACTTGTTATTCTTTCTTTTGATATTCATTTGAGTTGGGTAGTGTATAAAACTGAATTATGATTTGGGTGGAGGCAAAGAACAGCAAAACTGATCAATAATTCAACCTAGAGTACAGAACAAGAAGATTAAATGAAAGTTTCTTTGATAAATAAAGTGAGTAATAGTGCTGTTTCAATTATCTAACCTCAACCCAGAGGATATCTTAATAAGATTTACACTTTTTGATCTTTTAACTGGGTAAATTGTTTTTCTTTTCTTGCTTAAATGGTGAAGATTACAATATATCATAACATGAAATGTTAATTGTAAAGGTAGAATAGTAAAAAATGAATTGCTCTAATGTAATACGTAGAATTGCAGATTCAAATTTTGGAGTGATCAGGAGACTTGTTCACCATTGACCTAGCAATTGTAAAAAATTTGCATGTCAGTATTTTGCCATCAGTTTGCTAAGCCTCCGGTAGTTTGGCCTTTGTCCAATCCTTTCTAGATCACTTCTTGCCTTCTGAGTGTTTATCAGTTTTCTAAATAATTTTATCAATGATTTCAGAGTTGTAATTTCTGGACTTCCCCAAACATTCAACAATGACCTAAATTTAGAGATAAAAGCATTAGCCAAAATGATTTCTATGCTAGTAGGTAACGTATAGTCACATGACAGGAAAACTTCAGTGGTTCTGTGGCTGATTACAATTTAACCACTATGCTAACTAAAGGGCGAGCCCTGAGTTATCTCCAACAAACACACTCCTCTAGGTAAACCTTGGTGTGTATCAAAGAAAGCAAACATGACGGATCAACAAGTCCCCAAAGGTGATGAGATTCAGTCAAGATATCTGATAGGGAGGAAGCGGCTTTAGTAGGAGCTCCTTCCTATTTAGAAGCCAAAACATCCTTAACATGCACTGTCTTAGTAGTTCCAGCCTCCAGATGAAAATTGACATGTTCTTAAATAAAAAGACAGCATGCAAAGAGGTCATAGAAAGAAGCTAGCCAAGAAGAGCAGCAAAGATAACTAGGGGACAGAAAGCTAAAACATATAAAACATACAAAGAACGGTTGCAGGAATTGGGTATGTCTAGTTTAATGAAAAGAAGGACTAGGGGTGACATGATAGCAGTGTTCCAATATCTCAGGGGCTGCACAAAGAAGAGGGAGTCAAAGAAAGCAATATATTATTCTCTAAGTTAGCCATTTCAATGTCATTACTATAAAATTGACTTATATTTGGTGTAGTGGTTGCTTAGCAAGATGGGCTGTAATTTTGCTAATATTAAAGCAGGCTATAATCCCAAGTATGCTTTTCAAAATGAAGCTCATGCTGACCACTTTCTTGATATTTCCAAAGTGGGTATTTTGTAAGACACAGATCTCCTTGCTTATCGAGTCATTATATCAAGATGCTACCAGCACTTTAACTGAAAAAAATATGGAGTGGATGCTACTGCCTCCAGCTGCAAAGGGAGTGGACCAGCCTAGTTCTTGGAAGTTTATTAAGATAAGGAATTTGAAGCTGAGGAACAGATTAGATTGAACCACTAAGGTGGTGTACAGGAGGACTTACAAAAGAAGTTAGAGGATGTTATACATACTTTAACCACCATGCATAACACAGTTTGCCCACTAATTGATTTGCTCTCTATGCTCTATGAGGAAGGCTGCAAAAGCAGTGTTAATATGAATTTGTCTCTAATATTAGTCAAAGACAGGCCATTGGATATAGACAATTAGCTTGCATCATTGAAAATTCAAACATGCAACCAGGAGTTGCAAACACAGTCCCACAAATCACAGAGTTTGCAGAGCAACACTCACAGAATCCAATCTTGGCCCCATTAAAGAGCACTCAGATATCTGATACAGGCTGTTCCAAAACAGCAGTTGGCAGCACAAAGCTGTGGGATATTTTCCCTGCCCCAGTGTTTCTCAAGAAATGCCTTTGGTTGAGCAATATCTTTGTTCAGCCAAACTGAAGGACCTTCAACCAATATTACTTCCTGTACATGTCTTTTATTGCCTGAATGGAATTTTAGGCCCATGTTTTTTTGTCAAATATATCTAGCGACGATGTAGGTTTTTTTAAAAATCAGAGAATGTGGGATGTAGGTGAACTGCTAAAAGGTAAAGGTAAAGGTTTCCCTTGCACATACGTGTTAGTCGTTTCCGACTCTAGGGGGCAGTGCTCATCTCCGTTTCAAAGCCAAAGAGCCAGCGTTGTCCAAAGACATCTC
>JANHFQ010010544.1:159788-172528 GCA_032468035.1 Aparallactus werneri | reverse complement strand
GGAATTCTGGGAGTTGAAGTCCACAAGTCTTAAAGCTGTCAAGTTTGAAGACCTTAAACCTTAGCTACCGAAGTAATTGTGAGAGTCAAGTTTTAATTTTTGTATACTGGAAATGTTAATTTTGCATTTTCAATAAACAATTTACTTAAAATAAGTATCTGGGACAATATTTGAGACATTTTGCTTTGTGAAACACTGATAACATTAATATACTTATATAAATATATTTGCCCAAATAAACGACAATAAGCACAACTTATTGCTATTTTTATCATTAATGATTTCCTTCTTGATTAAAGATTCCAGACCATTTTTACCAAGTTCCATAACCTGAAAAGTTTATCAACCCTTGTAAAGAATAATATTTAAATAACATTTTTCCCACTGCCATTGCAGTGTTCCTGTTTTTCTTAATACATAACATGAAATTCTGGTAAAGTACAGAAGTTTTTACCATTTTCAGCTATTCCAAATGAATGCTCATAAAGTAGATTTTTATTTTTTGCAGTCTTTATATTTGTATATGTGTATGTGAATGTTCAGGTGCATGTGCAATGCCTCAATGCTTCGAGACCTGAGCGTCATTAGACAGGGTGAGTTTCCATTATTTACCCCAGCTCTCCTGTCCACTTAAACAGAGGTCCCCAAACTTGGCAACTTTAAGACTTTAAGACAGCCAGGAAAGCTGGCTGAGGAATTCTGGGAGTTGAAGTCCACAAATCTTAAAATTGCCAAGTTTGGAGACCTCTGAAAGAGTTCGAAAGCACGCAGATGTGACTATATAAATGGGTATCACTTCAGTGGGAAAGTAACAGTGTTCTGTGCATCTTGGCCTATAGTCATGCTGGTGATATGACTACAGAAATGTCTTTTGACAACGCTGGCTCCCTCAGCTAAGAAACAGAGATTCTCCCCCTAGAATCAATAACTGGACAGGGGAAACCTTTACCTCTCTGTGCGTGTGTATTCACACATGTCTACAAACATATAGTACTTGAAAGCAAAAATAAAACCAGCTAGCCAGTTCCTGACAGGCAATTAGCAATTAATGACAAAGCACAGGACAGGATAGCTGGCTTGTTGGTTTTTTTGCCAGTGAGCAAGGAACAAGACATGATTTTATGCCATCTGATTATGGGCAGTGATACCACTCTGCAAGGCTCCAGGGCTCACCTACAACAAGCTCTTGAGAAAAAATATATGTGGTCACTAAATAACCTGATGACCTATATAACATTCTGTGGAGGCAAATATGGGAAGGTGCATGCTAATCCTCCTGTTAAAAGAGACAAATTCCTTAAGTGTGTCCAATCACACTTGGTCAATAAAGTATTCTATTCTATTCTAAATAACTCGCCTGTGATGCAAATTAGGCTGACGGATCATGACTGCTCAAAGCACCTGATGATTTCCTCTGGTATTAGGAGAGCCCCTTAACTGTGATGCTTCATGGGAAAGGAAATCTAATCTCACACCCGCACATTGCTCCAAAGGTGGTTAGAATATTAAATTTATCAGATTCAGTCTAATCCAAATCTGAGGTAAACCTTTCCCTGCTCTAGGGATGCACTTGAAAAAGCAAATGTGGTTTCAAAGGAGATCCTTCCTGTGTAAATTTTGGTAACAACAAAGAAAAGTGTGGAGTTTTATTTATGTATGTATTTATTCATTCAATTTATATGGCTGTTCATCTCAAGTTAATAACTCTGGGTGGAATTATTATGGGAAAGCACAGGGAGCGGAAAAGCACAGGGAGCAGGAAACAACACCCCCCCCCACATACACACATATATACACAGTGTATATACAGTAAAAGTAATATCTTATTTCCCACTCTAGTGCAATAACCATACTTCCTTTCAGGATGTCATATTCTCCTACTTAATATTCTGCAGTTCTGCACTTCTAATTCAAGTATCTTCAGTAGTCATTTTGCAGAATTTGCTCCTTTAAAAAAAAATCTTTTTAATTCTGCAAAATATGAGGCAAAATATTCTTAATAGCCTGCTGAATAATTTTGTGTTTGTGTGTGTGTGTGTGTGTGATCCACTTAGGTTTTTCTTAGCAATTTTGCTGTTGCTTTGTTTTCCTGCATCTGTTTTATTTCTGGTTGTTGGAATTGTGTTGGTTTTATTTTATTTTTGCATGCTTGCATGATTATTTCATGGTTTTCCTCTAGAGTTCTTTGAGTTTATCATTATTATTGTTAATAATGTTCTTAAATGTGCCTGATGCTGAGAATCTTCCTCTTTTTCTGTACATGCTTCCCCTTTCAGGCTAAAATATGTGTTAGTTTCATGGAAAATAAATTTACTCTGAAAATAATTGATTTTTAAAAAGTTCTAATGGGCTTTAAGGTTAATGCTTTGAAATCACGTCTTACACATCCTCAATAATTTACTGATTCATCCCTATCATGCAGGAATATTGAATAGTTGTTTGTCTTGTCTCTTGTAAAATACTGAAAATATTCTGATCCATTTTATTTAGTAGTCTCAGAACGCATGGTAAATCTGGTTTCTAAAAATCCCCTATTGTCTGTAGTTAATATAAATACATGTCCTACTGTTCTGTCAATCTTTTAAAAACATCCAGACAATATATGAGTTTAGATAAAGGAACTGAAAAAAAGTTTAAATGAAAGACTGACCAATCCTTCAGTTTTGGAAAACAGAAAAACTCAGAAAAACCTTTCTGAGCTTTATAGCTAACAGAAGAAGAAAACCTGCTCAGGCAAAATTTGTCCCTTTATTATTTAAACAGATAACTGTTCTGTCTCAAAGATGTCTTTTCAAAAGGCAACTGGACTGTTTTGTTTTTCCTTGAGGAAGAAGAAAACATTTCACTTCTGATCCAAGAAGCTTCATCCGTTCAGATGGGGGGGGGGGGTTGGTACCTATCAGTAAAAAAAAAAAATCAGGAAAAATAGTTCAGTTGCCTTTTGAAAAAGCACCTTTGAAACAATTACGATCTGGTGACTGAAAATTTCCACAGACAGATAACTTTTCTGTTACTGAAGTAGATAAAAACACACACAGTCCTCAAATCACATTATAATGGTACCTCTTCACATCAAACAAGAAGATATTCTCTGCCATAAAAGCGTATGTGTTACTGGAATTCCTTTTTTCAAAGAAAAGGTTAATTCCACAGTAATATCTAATACATGGCAAATATTTAAAAGCAATACTTGGAAAAACAATACTTTTCCAGCTTGTCTTGTTTATGGATTTTGAGATCTGAACATTCTGACCCTCTTAGCTTTTTGGAAGGTACCGCAATTAAAATCTGGCTTTTTCTCCAGGTATTAGTGCTAGGATGTTAAGAGTGCCAATATCTGTGTCAATTTTGTGAAATTGATACAGTGTCTTGCTTTTTCTTTTTTGTACTGAATAATTTTTAATGTTAGTCAGGATTGTGAGATACACATTATCAACATTAAAAATTATATGTGTGTGTATAAGCAAATAGATTGCTTATCCCCCAGAGTAGATTGGTAGCGATATAGATTTTCAATAAATAAATGTTTTTATTTATTACTCACTTCATGTGTTCTTCCAAATATACTTCAATGGTGCTAATAATTTTAGATTTTGGAGCTTTCTTAGTACAATACTTAGGAAGGACTCCAGAATGTAGTAGGAATCATTGCTCCAATCTAACAATTTCCAGATAGTCTTAAATTATAACTCTCAGAATATCCAATCAGCACAGCCAATCCTCAAAAGTTTGTAACTGCAACATTTTTTGAAAAATTGGGTTGGACACATCTAGTCTAAAAAGTAGATTTCCCTTCCCCATTATATAATTAAAACTGAACTCTAATATTACCATATATACTGGTTCTCTTGGACTATACAATTTTCTTTTCATTCTACATAAAGCAGCATTTACATACAGTACTATACATAGTCCTCATTAGATAAATACCCAGCAGTTTTAACTCTTAAGGAGTTCATAAAACGCATGGAATTTCTTTCTGTAAAATTAACAAGGAAGTTCATGTTCATATGACTTAACAACATAAAAAATAAATGTAAAACGGTGCAATTTAGGAAGTGGTCTACATAGCATGAGATATTTGTGATGTAAAAGTACAACAAGGCTACAAATACGTCAAGCCTACATTTACTAATTCATATTTATAACTCAAAAACACTTCCTTAAGGATCATACTGCTGATTAGTACAGTTGCTAGATTGATCAGCCTGTCTCTCATGAAATGGAAAGTGTTGATGAAAGCTGCAATATTTCAGACATCGAAAAAGAGAAGTTGTGTGGGTGGTACATTTAGGTTTTTTTTTAACCTTTTGCTATCATCATTGTTTAAAGAATTGGTGACTTGGGACTTTGTAAATCAGACAGCTGAAAGAAGAGTGTTGATTTGTAGCGCAAGCGACTAATCACAGATTCTGCTTACTGTAAGTTGACTATAAAGGATTTTCTTACTTCCTTATTTTTGCTATCTTTTGCTGTACTCCAAATAGATAATTCAAAGCTGATTATTTATTTAAGGCCCATTTAATCTATTATTTTATCAAAATTTAGAATGTTTCTTCCCCTTTTCAATTTCTATTCATTATTAGGAATATTTTAAATTATGAAAAGAAATGTACTTAGCATTTTCCCCCTCCAACTGCTATTAGCCCTGGATTTAATGATCTTCCAAGGGTCCCTTCAAAATACATAGTTACTTTAGTTGCATAGCATTCAAATAACTTGAGAATAATGATTTTTTTGGGGGGGGGGAATAAGTACCATTTGTTATAGATTATATAATTGGAAGAAGAAAAACAACCAATTTAATGAACAGCCATAAAGTATGTGTAGGTTCATGCAAATAACACCTAATTATGAACCACTTGAAGCCTTCCAGAATCAGAATCAGGATCAAGCAACCCTGAAATTAATTGAATTAAGTAATTGAACCTTAGCACAAACATGCACTGGCAAAATACTCTGCACTGTCACCATGATGTTGACTTTTACTAGAACGTATGAGTGAAACAAGCTTAAATTGTTTACTGTACTCTGATTCCATCTAAGGACAGCCTCAAGCTGGGTCAAATCTTTTTACATTTTGCAATGGATTATCCTGAAAGAACATTAGTTCATTGGTACTGAAAATAAAGATGTTTCAGAAGTAGAAATGAACAAATTCTGAGTCAAGTCGATTTCTGCTAATTCAAGGATGGGTGGGATAGTACTTCCTTTCAGCAATGTGGAAATTCATTCTTTGTTTAAAAATAAGACAGATAGGATGCTGCAGTTACCTTTAGAAGGATGCTGCAGTTACCTTTAGAAGGTTACCCATATTCCTATGCTAACAAAGGTTCTTATTGCTCAAATTACTGCTGTTATCTAGGCCAGGGGTCTCCAACCAGGTTTAAAGTTGCCAAGGTTGGAGACCCAAAGTATTCGTTTTAGGACAGATTCTGATAGTGTGTGTATGAGCATATGGGGGGGAGGGGGACTGTGCATTTTTATGAGAATATAAACACATACCCCAAAAATTTGGTATGTTTTTACATGTCTTTTTCATCTTTTAATCCACAATATAGTGATGAATTTGTGGATTACTGTAGATAAATCTAGATCTGATTCCTGAAGTTTGATTTAACACTTGTTTGTTATTTCTGTCAATTATATAATATCTTTCAAACAGTAGTTGTATATTTTTCAAGTCCAAGAAGTCCATGTTTCACCAGTTTTTTAATTAACTACCATTAAGTAAACATGGGTGCTAGATTATTAGGCTGCAACAATCAGTCTATAATCTTATCCAAATTAGCCTTGTGCATTCTGGTGCTGTCTGCATGTATTAAATCTTCTAAAATTCCCAACCAGCATGACCAAATTTGAGTTTTATTAGAAATGCAGGCTACAAATCCAGGAATCCCAAAATAATCAGATTATGAAAGGGTGAATTAAACCATTTTCACCTTGTGGGACTTCTATTTTGCTTTTTGTAACTTCTTGCTCTTTTGTTGTTTCTGTTCAGGTAAACTGAAGAAATGATGCATATGCCGAAGACTAAGCCAAGAGTCTTCAGCTTAAAGGGATTTTTCTGGCTTTGTCTCTTTGAGCTTTTGCATAATAATTCAGGTAAGTCATTGTACATCTGTAAACATAGACGATCACCTCTTGATCTACCTCGTTTATTACCAATTAGAAATGCAATATACTTTTAGAAATAGCCTCAGATTTACTTCACAGCAGTAATTCTTTACCACTTAGCAATGAATATCTAAGAAATAGACATACGAATCACTTCCAGAATCAGAAGGTTCCTATCTGAATTTCACCTTTGCTGTGAACTGCCTAATGAACAGGATCAGGCAATAAACTAACAACAGGCACCAGGTAAGCCAATCTCTTTCAGCTTCCACTTACAGTATAGGGATGGATTTGGGGACTTTCCCAGTTTCTTAAACAATATTTCATTTATGTGAGAAATGCAATGCCTCAAAAAAAATCAGCCATAGTACAAGAGGTTTGAAAAAGAAAACTGTAATTATGATTTGCTTGTTGTTTATTGGTTGGTTTGCTAAATTAAATGTAGCTATGAACATATATTATTGCCCAAAATAAAATTCTTTGGTAAAAATGATATTCTCAAATGATCATCATTCTGTCATGGGCAAAGAATGTGGACAATGCAATAAGATCCAGTTAAACTGATTTATTGCTCATACCTATTCACAAGAATCTAGTCAGCACTAAGCTCGACTTGCCTCTCCTTCTCCTACCCTTTCCTATATAATGATTTTTTTTACCTAAAGAAAAAAGATGGAAGAATCAATGAGAACATGCAGAAGGTTACAACTGATAGATAATGACTGGAAGCATCACCTCTACTAATTCCCTCATTGAGTTTCTTATTGTTATGTTGTAAGCTGCTGGTAATCATTGGATACCAAATGGCCCTGTCCCACCCACTTTAAAGCCATTCTCCTTGTTAACAGCCATGTGGAAGCATCAGAATTTGTGGCAGAATGAACAAGAACCAGATTAAAAATAAAACTGCTTGTAAAGCCTTTATATGGATGGATACAGTAGAATTTGGAATTCCCGGCAGTTTCTTTTGGATTTATTCAAACAACTAACAAAATGTCAGTAATTACCTGTTTTGCATTATCTTGTGATGGTATTGAGCATCCTACCATAGCACAATGTTCTGATTATTCAGCCCTTAAAAGGAAACCATAGAGCTAGAAAAGTTTCATAGCTAAAAAGATCAAGAACTTCAGGCATTTCCCAGAAGGAAATTTAAAAGTGTTTTTAGTCTTTGCAATCTAAAAGTACAGATGACTGAGAGAGAACATGATAGGAATTTAGCTATGCATTATAGGGAGAAAGAATCAAACATATTTTTTCAATTCTTGTAATATGAAGAATGAAATGCCTCAAATGAACAAACATATAAGAAAACAGAAATTACAAAAAGACAGAACATGAAGAGATTATTTAGAAAAGATGGATCTTTCCTCTAATTAACTCAAAGATGTAGGAGTAGCAATCCTATGTGGATGGACCTTATAGAATTGTGTAAATCCCAATTCATTGAATAGTCTTAACAGATCAATATCATTTACACCTCTTCAGAGTTTCAAAATGGTTATATTTTGTCATTGTTTTTTCTTGGGATGAACTTTTAAGAACTTCCTCCAATAACTTCTTATACAGATTAAAGATTATAAAGATTAATGGTTTATAACTTCTGTACTTTGTAGGTACAATCTAGAATATTTTCAATAATAATATATCTAAAGTACCAATGTAATATATCAATGTCCTCATTACCTTAATTTCACCTAGTTGAGGAAGCAAGAAAATTGGACAGATTTGTTTTTGTTTTCAATATGAAAATAATTCTGTAATTTAAGCCTTCATAATTCTGAAGTAAACAGTGATTCAAAAGGTCTCTTCCCATTTTAATATTTTATAAATATTACCAATTGTAATTTAATATTGTCAGATAATTGTAAGTGTGTAATTCAGGTAATCTTTATGGACCATGATGGGGAAGTAAAAAGAAAATGAAAAAAGAGAAAAAAGATTCATCAAAGAAATAAACATTGATCAATATGAAATAGTAATTAAATTATGCACATAGTTTTGTTAAACCCATATTATCAGTAATAATTAGTATTATTAAATCTGTTAAAAGAAAACAATATAATGCATAAAAACTTTTTAAAACTTATTTTTAAATAAGCCTTTACAACTCTTCTGAAAAAATTCTAAATTTATATTTTAAAGAACCAGAAACACAGCTAAAATGTGCTGGCAAGTTAAGACAATATGATGGCTCATTACATGCAATAATGTAGAAGAAAAACAGAAGAGACATGCCAACTCTTTATTCACCAAGTCTTTCTATACATGGAACAACTTGGGGGGGGGAAGCCATTTTCTCCTAAATTTGACAGCTTGCCATTAATATATGTAAATGGTATATCTTAATATGTACAATTAATATAAGCAGCTTACAAACATGATGTACCTTGAAGCAACAGAAAAAGAACACTCACTTGTTCATACAGGCTCTCTGTCCTGCTTTATTAGGCAGATTCTCCTTCTATTGCTACCAGTGCTGCTCAGGTTGCTCCATGCTTCCAGGATGGAAATAGGCTCTGAGTCTTGAGGGAGGGAGAGGGAGAGGGAGAGGGAGAGAGGGAGGGAGGTATGATTGAAAGAACCAGATGCTACTTCTGACCAAAATAGAATGACCTTGGAAAACAGTGCCAAGGGAAGGTGGGAGCATGTGTACAGCAGTCTAAATTGGAACTGGGCAGATCTCAATCCCTGATAACATCATCAACTATATTATTTTAGATCATGTCCACAGTAAAACTGGTTTCATAAAAAGAGAAAATTTAAAATTGGAAAAATTGAAGATGGCTTTAAGTTACGTTGTTTGAGAGAAGACATGTTACACAGTTACTGCACTATGGGTCATGTGGTATAGGGCAATGTGAGAATATGCCTTATATCCAAGAAATTGAGAGAAGACTGACTAGATAATTCTCACTATAAAAATAAAACAAGTGGCTCTACCTTTCATTCAATATTTTATTTATGGATCACTTCTTTTTAACTAGTTCATAAAATGAACCAGGAGGAGTCTCAGATGAAAGATGAGTTGAACAATCAATTGCCATCATCCCCACTATCTGAAGCAATCACCAAAAATGTTTAATGATACTGTCAACAAAGAATAGCAATTAACCTCTCATGGGAACAAAAAACATTGCAGCAACTCTTGTTGTTTCCCTTCCAACATAGGGATTCTCCCATGCCATGATTTATCTCCTTATGGGCTTCCCCCAGTTTCTTACAAAATTTCCCATTTCTGTCATCTCAGACTAAAGTTACAAAGTTGAAAATAATTTTTAATATTTCTATAGGACTTTACTTTCTATAGCATTTTTGACAGTGTTTTATATTCATTCATTCATTTCTCAGTTATTAAAATATTCAAAACTAACTCACCTGAGGGGGAAAAATCCATAGTTATCAAATCAAGTTGTTATAAAGTAGAAAAATTCTCACAGAAAGTCCGGCATGTCAACATATTTAAATTCATTGCTCAGGATCATTAGGGAATTAATTAACAGTACTTTGAAATGTCTCATCTAAAACATGTAGAGTTGTTTTGAATTTTTGGTAGGATTGATCAATAAGAAAAACTATTTGGAAATTCTACAACAGCATCTGAAAGTTACATAAAAGCCTAAGTGGATGACAACATAGGAACTAATCCAGCAAATTGTTATTTAAAAGTTAGATGATCACCAATGAAAAGTGAAAGAACTTACAAATGAAATGATTCAGAAAGAACAGAAACTCTGGCAAAGCAAATAACGTTAACAAAAGGGCAAGCAAAAAAAATGGGGAAAACCAGATAGCTTAAAAAAAAGAAAATCTAAACAAAAATACTTGATTTGATAGATCAAAAGCAAAAAGCCCACCAGGCAG
This sequence comes from Aparallactus werneri, assembly GCA_032468035.1. NCBI lineage: Eukaryota > Metazoa > Chordata > Lepidosauria > Squamata > Lamprophiidae > Aparallactus > Aparallactus werneri. Next base: position 162,547 of record JANHFQ010010544.1, on the reverse strand, counting down.
ATACCTAGTTTGATGACATAAATATTTATTACTTTATTTAAAATATTTATATAACATTTCTTTTTTTTAAATCAAGTAATCTATATAGCAATTGCAATTATAATTTTCAACAACTGAAAGTACATTAAAATGTCACATAAATTATATAGAATAAAATAAGGAATAAGCAGTAATAAATACAATAGAAGGTTAAAGAACCCCAACATCATCATTATTAAAAAGCCTAGTGGGAATATTTGCATAACATCCAAAAGACAGAGCACATGATATCCATCATACCTTCCTGGGGACTGCATCTTTAAGTTAGAGGATGCTGCCATTCCAAATACTAACATTTAAATAGCACTCTCTGAAAGAGGGTTGAAATGTGGAAAGAAGCATTGCTCTAGATGATGTCACAATCTAGGCCTTAAAGGCTTATCTAGATTAAATGCAACATCTTAAAACAGATCCAGAAAAAAACTGGGTGCCAGTGAACATTATAAAAACCAATTCAGTGTAGAGAGATTATTAGGAACTCTGAGACCATAAATTCCAATCCTGTTTTAGGCACAAAGCCAGTCATTCTCTCTCAGCCCTAGGAAGCAAACAATGGCAAACTACTTCCAAAAGCTTGCCAAGAAAACTGCAGGGTCTTGTCCAGGCAATTACCAGGAGTCAAACTGACTCGGAAGCATAGACACCCCCAACATTATAAAGAATGTTGGTATGATGTGCTTTAATACACTTGCCCTAGCATTTATTCATGCTTTATTACATTTGTATGAAATCCCATAGCATAAAGTACCTATATTAAAATAATATATTTTAAGACAATAAAATAAAATTAATTTAGGTGTCTTATAAGCTAACCTAAACTGCTCTATACTTTGTTTTAAAAATAAAATCCAATTTTAAAAAGCAGGTAAAATATGAAATTGCTTGTTGTCTCAACATTTTTCCCTTCACATTGGGTATCTGGAAAGTAAACAATGCAATATTTTTTTAAAGTAAGCCTGATAGGTGACAGTAATTTCAGTATCATTAAGTTGATATGAGTTTCAGGTACTTTCCCTAATTCAGATGCAGTTGAAAAACAAAGTTTCATTAAAACTCAAAGGTTTTAGGGTTCTCCTCTCACAATTGTACGATAGCAACATAACTACAATATAACTATAACTACTGGAAGTTGTTAATTTTCCAAAGACTGTATTATATTTGCAAAAGGCAAACTGCAGTCCATTCCCATAATACTAAACAATAGTTTAATATTGTATCTGACTCAGGTTTATCCTTCTTCTTCTGCTTCATATTCAGTCATAGAAAATTAACGACTTCCTGTAGTTGGTATCTGGATAAGAAATTTGCGATAGTTAGCATTTCCACAGAAGAATCAGTTCCACAATTTACCATTACTTTTTGATCAAAGCTTGCTCATAGAAAGATACCACCTATTCTGGGGGGGAAATATGGCCCTTGTTTTATTAGTTTAGATCATATCTTGCTTGGGTTGATTGATACAAGTAATTTTTCCTAACATGAGTGTGATCTACGGTATTTAGTGTTTTTTCAAGAACAGGAATACAAGATGTTGTCCCGTACTGCCATCACATCACTATCGAGGCAATCTGCTTCAACTTTTCCTGCCATTTATCAAAAACAAACTTATACTAATGATCTATTTGATTATTCTGCACTATGTGCAGAACGAAGAATTCTCCAATTACTGATCTCTGATTTCTACTGTGCTTTTTTCCCTTTCTTGCCGGGTTCATTTCTAGCTACCTTACATACATAAGGTATGGGAATCAATCAGTAGGAAAGCCACTACTAGACAATGGCAACATACTCTGTGTAGGCACCATGAAAGGACAGAGGTGCTTTAATACTGCTTTTGTGGCATTTGATAAGGCAGATTCACTTTTCAGAGAATGAAACTCTGCTGTCTTTTAAAATTTGCACTGATTCCCAGTGGACTCAAAATCCAAAGTGCTGATGATTATTTACTACCTAGAGTTTGATCCCAAATACATAAGAGATCTGCAGCTTGTTTCTTGAGATTCACTGGAAAACCATTCTCTGTACTCCAACTCTCTCTAAAATGCAGTTGCTGAGTTTATAGGAAGTTGTTTTGGTTTTTTTAACACTGTGAAGGTTTTTTATTCAGACAGAATTAATTACTGGATTAATTACTGTACAATGTTGCTTTGTTCTCCATGTTAGGTCTGATAGACTCTGCAGACTGTTGTATTTAATTATAGACCGTATGATTATACTTATTTTGTCTTTAAGATTTTAAATAATGTGATTCAATGTTGCTTTTTGGTTGTTGCCAAAAAGTCCTTACATACTATAATGGTATTATTATTTAAGAGGTTTTGCTACCATAAGACATATGTTGGATGCTGGCCTTGATAGCAGAATATGGTTCACACATAATGTATCTTCTATCTATATCACTTGTGGTGGGGCCAACTATGGGAAAGGGATTTTGCTTTCAGTTATCTCTTCTGAGTTAATTAAAAATGTTTAATAATTATGTAAAATAAAATACTGTACTGGATGGACAGCTGATACAGCCTAGAACAATCTTACTTATTTTTTCAGATATCCAGCTCTACTAGACTACAAATTTCATTTCTTGTACTAGTTGGCAATAATAGTATTCACAGTGAACACATTTGGAGGATACAAAGCTAGAGAAGGAATATCTGAAAGAATTCAGATTTTTAGAGGATCATCTAGACCAGGGGTGTCAAACTCACATCATCACGTCATTG